>JBCFYV010001733.1:0-47895 GCA_039000515.1 Timema cristinae
AGATCGAACCAGAGACTACAATGCGAACAGAGACCGAACCAGAGACTCCAATTCAGTTAGAGATCGAACCAGAAACTACGATGCAAACAGGGACCGAACGAGAGACTGCAACCCAATCTGAGGTTGAACCTAAAACTACAATTCAATTCAAAAGATCCGATCAGAGATCGAACCAGAGGATACGATCTAAAAAGAGTTCTAATTGTAGAAAACAACGCAGTCTGAAATCTAACCAGAGACTAGGTAGGAAACTAAAAAGAAAAATAAAGAATTTCTTTCAATACGTCCCACAGAAAGTCTTCGACCCAGGAGGTATTAGCAAGGAATTTAAAACGTCGGGTAATTAACATTTTAATTTTAGAAGGTTAATATTTAAATACAATTATATAATTGCAATTAGTATGTAAGTAAATATTATGTAACTGTAACTATTATGAATCTCTAAATAATGTGAAATATTCCATCCAACTTTATTCGTAGTAAGAAATGTTATTTTTAAGTAAACATTCAACACATAAACTGCGTGTTATTTTGAAGAAAGGAAAAAGGGTGTCACACCTGAAACACATCTCAAAATAGAAATTGTAAAGAAACCATAAACGACAGCAACTACCAAAAGTTACACTAATCTTTTTGTTTCTGAAAAGGGTAGAGTTAATCCCTCTTTTGTAAAATGAAGTTTTTTTTTTTTATTGGTAACATGAACAATATCTTTCAAGTCTCAGAGTAGTCAACCAAATCTTTTATTGTCTTCTAAGTTTCAAAAAATAAAATAGACAGGTAGTCATTAATCCTTTGACATGGGTGACATTTGCAGGCATCTTTTGTTGAAAAAAGTAAGACAACACAAACTGACTTTGGCCACGAAAGATAAAATTAAATTTTTTTTAGTTCAATAAGCCAGAGTCGAACCCGGTATAATGTACATGGAATCTTTAAATATTAAAAATATGTATTTCAGCAGGTTAGATTTATCCCATTAGTTAAAATTGTCAGCAGGAGGGGGCATGGACCCTTAGAAGCATGCAAGGGAGAACATCGAAAAGAATTTTAGGTGATGGCATGGTTAAGTTTGTCAGCTGGAGGAGCGTGAAAACCTGAAATCACGCGAGGAGAGATTATGGTGTAAGTATATTCTAAGAGTAGGTAATATTTTTTGTTAATTGTAAACTATTGTTTAGGTAATAATTTGAGTAAAAATTAGGCTAACAAGGCAATTTTGAGTTTAAATAATTTATATAAGTTCAATTTAAGAAAAAAGTTAGGAAGTTTTATTAATTAATAGACGATCTTGGAAATCTGAATAAATATATTATTTCATCAATGATGCATTTTTTATAATAAAGATAAGGATTTTAATATTTAGGTGGGGGTCCATTTTAAATTTAATTGATTAAATTTTATTGAGTTTAAGAAGATATTGATTAAGATAGTAACGAAGTCACAGAGTAAAGATGATGAGCTGAAGAGTAAGATCTAATATATCTAGAGAGATTAATTTAGATATGCACTTGAGTGCTTATTACAGTATGTTAAGGTGAGTACAAATAAGAGGCCAGTGGTGTCTTGTTTAAAACATTTTTTTTTATATGTCCTAGTTTGAGGTGTATTGGTTAAGGAGATAAGGTTCGTGTGAGGTTAAGGAAGTGGAGTTAAGGTTTTTTCAGATATGGTCTTAGCTATGGGCAAGCCATGATCTAGATTAATTAATCGTCGTTATGAGTTTAAGTATGGCCCGAGGGCATCTAGCAGCGTTGATGAGGATTGAGTGAGGTTTTTGAGGTTTATTGAGTGAGGTTTTTAAGATGTATTAAGCCATGGACTTAGATATATTAAGCCATGATGAATAATTTCATTTTTTATAAGTGGTGAGTCAAAGGGATCACCAAAGTTCAGGTAACAGGTATTCACAAACATAGAGCTAGTACAACGCAGCAAAGAGTCAGTTATAATAAATGAGGCAGAGGCCTAAGCTTTCCACTAAATAATATGCGATAAATGTCCAATGGTTAGTTCTGGATTAAAGTTTAAAGATATTGAGGAGATTGTGAAGAAGTTTAAAAGGGTATTCTGTGATTACGTGATGTAATAATGATGTATTAACAAGGATAATGTGAGGAATGCCAGGCCTCCACCGTGGTTTGGATTCCACGTTAAACTGTAGGTCCTCCATTTCATCTCACTATCACCCTACCATTACACATTAGCGTAAGTGCGTATAACCCGAACGGGTAGTAAGACGCGGTGCTAATAATAATAATAACAAGGATAATGAGAGCTAATTAGGGTATTGTACCTAATTAGGCTACTATAACAGATTTTTATTATAATTTCATTTTTTTTAAATACCTAAGGCAATAGGCAACATTCAAAAGGTTGTAATCAAGAGAGACAGTTAAAGATATTTCACTAATGAGAAATTAATTATTCAATTAAGGGGAAAAATAATTTTCAATATTTTATAATGGTGTGATATATGATTTCATACTAAGTCCAAACTTACTTTATGATTCCAAGATTATCGTCTATATATTTCAAGTATTTTAAATTTGTTTTGAGGTTAGGTATCCTCATGAATAAATAATATTTTGGTAAGATGATTCAGATTTTTTTTAAATTATTATCCTTTCTCTGTCCGAAACAATGTAATTATATTATCTTTTGAGTAATTGGGTTTATTTTGTGAATTATTCTTTTGTGTTCCGTCGGGCTTTTAAGAGTATGTGTAGCATTAAGAGTGTTTATTAAGTATGTCAATATAATAATAATAATAGTAAAAGTGGATCCGTGAAGGATCATCATAATAATACTAATAATTAAAAGTGGATCCGTGAATGATCATTGAAATAAAAAGTGCAACGAAGTGTTTAAACCAATAAATGATTAAAATACACTTCTTTAGTGACAATTAAAAAGTTTAATGTATTTTAATCAATCTTAAGGACGTTATAGCAACGAATTTTGGTTTTTTCAGTAAAAAAAAGACTGATTAGTAATGATTAAATTCAAATTTTTATATAATAAAGTTAGATTATTTTATTTCAATTAATTGTAATTATACTTAACAATTTTATATCTTGATATTTGATTTATCTAATTTCAACTTTTTGATTAACATTTTATATTTTAATGTTTGATTTATATAACTTCAATATATATATATATATATATATATATATATATATATATATATATCGTCCATGAAATGGCAATATGTCGTAACCCACAAATTTGGCAAAATCGAGATTTTATTATTTTTAGACTTGTGGGTTACAACTACACATAATGTTAAAATAATGTATCTCTCAAAAATGTCTATCTATTTTATTTTTAATCTAAACATAATGTCGTATCCCCAGATGCATTTTTGTTTAGTGGCAAAATGTCTTATTCCAAATATGCTAGGGTTACGATAGTTTGCAGTTAGACTTATAAATTAATAACAGAAGCAAATTGTTGTATGCCACACATTAAAGGGTTAAGGCATTTTGAAAGTAGCATCAGTGTTTACTTTACTGGGACGTAAGACACATCATTCCTTTTGATAAGAAGAGTTTTTTTGTTATACTTAATTGTATAACTGTTACAATAATGAGATTTTATCTGAAGTTTATTCATATTTGAAGCTCTGAATTTCTGGTTAAAGGTAAGTTTTTAATTAGTTTATTTTCATTCCAAATATTATACAATTACAGAATGTTTTAATATTGAACCCTCAACAATTGTGTTTCCAAATCACTATAGGGTAAAACACTTTGAAATAGCATCAGTGTTTATTTTACTCGGACGTAAGACACACCATTCCTTTTGACTACAAGAATTGTTTGTGAGTATTAATAATTATTGTGTAACTGTTGCAATAATGTAATTTTGTCTGAAGTCTAGTCATATTTGAAGATTTGAATTGTTAGTTGATGGTAAATTTTAATCAACTTACTTTTATTTAAATAGGCACCTATATAATAAGTTATAGAATAATTTAAGATTAGAGCCTCAACAATGATATTTCTAAATGCAATATTTCTTTATAATTTTCCAAGTGAACATATATAATTTAATTTTTTAGTGAATGTATTTTGTAACTCAATACTTATAACATAGTTTTATTTTTAGAATTAAAAATGACTTCTAGAACACAAAGGATCATTGAAATGGCACTAGCCAATTGCCAACAAAGCAACACATTTGAGTCTGCTAATGATCTTTCAAGCAATGAAGCTCCATTAAGGATTATGACAGAAGACAATGCTACCACCTTAAATGTTACAGAGAGTAATAAACGTGTGATACCACCAGATTTTTGCGCAAATACTGAGAGTAATATTACTTCTTCGCCTTCCACTAATGATGACAGTGACTTTGTTTATGTTGTAGAACCAGATAGTGAACTGCTTAATTTCACATCACAAATGAATGGTGGTGTAACCTTGAGCACTTATGGGTTTGAAGAATTAAATAATGAGGTTACAGTTAGTATGCCAGATTTAATAGTTTTAGAAACTACAAACAACAATGACAATATTATTAGTTCTTCTTCATTAGTTCCAGTTGGAGGAGACCGTAAGATTGGGCATAAAAATATTAAAATGCATGCCAACTTAAAAGTAGATGATAGTTCCGAAATGGATGAGAGTAGAGAGGTGCATAAAATTATTGAAGTGCATCAAAATGCAGAGGTAAATAATACTGTAGAAGTGCATCAAAATGTAGAGGGAAATAAAACTGTAGAAGCGCCTCAGAATGCAGAGGTAAATAAGACTGTAGAAGAGCATCAGAATGAAGAGGTAAATAAGACTGTAGAAGTGCATCAGAATGCAGAGGTAAATAAGACTGTAGAAGAGCATCAGAATGAAGAGGTAAATAAGACTGTAGAAGTGAATGAGAATCCAGAAGTCTTTGACAATACAAATGTTTTAAGAAAAGACATTTCTAATGAAGATGATGTTGAACCTTTAACCATGTAACGTTGATTTGACATCAACGTTACAACATGAAAGATATACGAGCGAATGGACACTATTTGAACAACACCTAGAATAAACAACTTTGTACTCACCAAGAAGTGCCCCGTTTCTCGGCTAGTGTGTGTCAACTCTCGTTAATCAACTTTCCTGTTCGCGAGCACTTTTTCTGCACCGAGTGTGAAAACAGACTAAACGAGTGAAAGGTGTGGCAAATTGAGCGTGAGGTCGCCCATTGCATCATGGGAATAGCCTCGTGATAGACACGTGACGTTCTACAAGCCCCTCCAATGATCTGGTTGTTTCCTCTGGTAACTTACCCCTTCCCTCTGCTCCGTGTGATTGTTCTTTGATGTTCTTTTGTTTCCCCTATGTTCCCCTCCCATCAGAGAATAACGGCTTATATACGGGTTCAGTTTGTGGTGTAAGATCACTTCTTGATTCAACTGTGTCATACGACAATCACGTTAGGACAGGATGATTCTAAGGTATAAATTCTATTTCGGCCCGTACACATCAAAATTATCTTTCGAACTTATATTATTCATTTAAAAGAAATCTATGCTGGGTACAAATTCTATTTCGGCCGGTACGATTCAAAATTTAACTTTGGGACTAGTATTATTTAATTTTGGATTACCATTATATATTGTATTTTGTAAATATGTTAGATCACGAGGAAAGGTATTCCCGGCATGGCATAAAATATTCTAATTATTAATGTAGGTAATATTTGTAGAATCTCTTTTTGCCCTTCTGGATCTACAAATAATTGTCATTTATGGTGAACTTTACCTTTTGTAATGTCACTCTAAATCTACGTAAGGCGTGTTGCCTACCTAATGTGGGAATTGTTATAGCCCGTACGGCTATGTAACTTTTGGTATTTATTGTATATTTATTTAATCTTGGAGGATCTCTCTTTGTATTGTGGTAAACTTTTTGATTGCCAATAATATTTTCAAGTTAGTTTTATACAACTTCGCTATTGTTATGCGGACGGTTGGCCTGTGGTGTCTAGATGTTGTATTCATTGTATTGCGGATTGCCGCAGAGACCCTAAGGGGCCATGGATTTAACTTGGTAATAATCTTTAGGTCGTATATAACCTTTGTTATAACAACGGTATTATTATGGGCATAACCTGTGTTGTTATGACGACTGTATTATTATGGGCATAACCTATGTTGTTACGACAACTGTATTATCATGGGCATAACCCAATCTTCTACATATATATATTTTTAAAAATATCTATTTATTCATTGTTGTTACTTACATTTGCATATATCAATTGTTATCTTTTATAATAAACATTCTTATACTCAATGCAACCTTTTAATTTACTAATTCTAGGTAAATGAGTTATATCTTAAAACATAAGATTCTCGACCTCCTCCCCATTTCTCATAGTACCAACATGGCGGATGATGGTTAAGGAGAGTTCATGGAAGCACAATCGTTGTATAGGCCAGAGAGAAAGGCCTATTCACTTTTATGCAGTCCTGTCAGCTCCTCTGCAATTTATCATTTGTTATTGTTTATATGTTTATTTTGCTTTTGTGTAATGTGCGCCTGCTCTTATCTATTTGAGGATAAGGAGAGCGGTACAACCATAGCCCCATCATTTTCTGCTGCTAGTAATGAGTCTCCAATATTAGTTTATTCTCCCACTGGTATTGTAAAAAAAAGAAAACGTGGTAATTCTGCCAATTGGAAGAGAAATCTGAATAAAAAACTACGAATGGAAGGTAAAAAATATGTGGGTTTCAAGACTGAAAACGGGAAAATTATTCAGGACCAAACAAGAAGTAAACGAAAATTGGGGGAGAAATGTGAATCCAAAGCTTGCAGAAAATATGGAGAGCGAAAATGTACGGAAATTAGCGAAGAAGAAAGAAAGTCGATTTATGATGTTTTTGGGACAAAAATGACATGGGAGCAAAGGAAAGTGTATGTTGTAAATAATGTTGAGAAATTAGTGCCAAAGCGACGCTACACAACTAATGAAGAATCGAGAAGAGGTTTCACTTTCATATACTATTTAAAACTACAGAATAAAACCAGATATCCTGTATGCAAAAAAATGTTTCTGTCCACGCTGGCATTAGGAGAACGTTCTGTCAGAGAATGGGTGAATAAAAGTTCGGGAGGTATGTGTGATTCACATGAAGTCTTACAAAAGAACAGAAAAAGTTCAAGAACAACATCTTCAATTCAAAGTGAAAACAAACTGAACCAGTTCTTTGATGATCTCCCCAAGCTTCCATCGCATTATGCTAGAAAGAGCACTTCTAAATTGTTTTTGGAGCAAAGCATTGGCTCAATATCCCAGCTATATACCATGTATTGTGAGAGAATAAATGCTATTGATGAAAATACAGTTAGTAGAACTAAATTTGCATCAACTTTTCAAGAAAAGAATCTGTCTTTATACACATTAAAAAAAGATCAGTGTGATACTTGTGCACAACATGAAGTGGGAAACATAACTGATGAAGATTGGAATCGCCATATAACAAGAAAAGAGAGAGCTAGGAAAGAAAAAGAAGCCGATAAAATTTTGGCAGAACATAAAGAGTTCACTGTGCTTACAATGGACTTGCAAGCAGTTAAGGTGTCACCATATGTACAGGCAAGCGCTTTCTATTATAAGACCAAGTTATGCTGCCATAATTTCACAGTGTACAACTTGACTTCCCATCATTGCACATGCTATTGGTTTAGTGAAGTAGATACTGATTTGACAGCATCCACTTTTGCATCGCTTATAATTGACTACTTAAATTGTCATTGTGTTCTTGATAAAGAAATAATTATATACAGTGATGGGTGCACCTATCAGAATAGGAACAATATTTTATCAAATGCATTGTTGGACCATGCCATCAATAATAAACAAACCATCACCCAGAAGTATTTGGAAAAAGGGCATACGCAAATGGAGTGCGATTCCGTGCACAGCACCATTGAAAGAAAACTAAAGAAAAGGCCAATACATCTTCCAAGTAACTACATGACAGTCACAGAAGAAGCGAGGAAAAAACCTTTCCCATATGAAGTCAAGTGGATGAACCATGAAGCATTCACTGACTACTCCGTGCCATCTTTACAAAGGTCAGTTAATAAGGGGTGATCTTTCTTTTCATTTTTAACTTCAAATTTTGTTTTAGCTTTTTGAAAAATTGTTTAGTCTGTTTTTTTACACAGTGTTACTTCAGGTTTTTTCTTAAAGAATATTTGCTTTGTAGAGTTTATTTAGAATGACTACAGTATATATATATAAAAAAATAATGTGTGCTTACTACAAGCTACAGTAATAAAATATTAAAATAAATAATGAATACGAAATTTTTATGATAAGAAATATTTGTTAAATTTTATACTATTTAAAAAAATATGTTCCGAATCATTACTCTCCCTTTAAAATACGGTTTTTAGCCTTAATTTTGAACAGTCCGTTAGTAAATACCATGGTATGTTAATTCCCACAAAATGTTTATCAACCTACAACGTTTCTAATTACAGGTTAAATAGCATAAGGCCTGGACCGAATAAAGTGACAGATATAAGGTGTCTCAAATACAACCCCAAAGGAGAGATTTGGTTTAAACTTGACTTTGAAGAAGAGTGGCAACTGCTACCAAAACGTTTTAGAGCTGTGAATGTTCCAGTGAAATGGCAAAAAAGGAACATTTCACCTAGAAAAATCACACTCCAAAAATTTAATCATCTGCAGCAGCTGAAATCGGTTCTCCCTCGAGATTGTCATCTCTTCTATGATTCACTTCCTCACGATTAGGAAGATCAATTCCTCTTAATTTGTTTAAAGGAGGATACCATTTAATTGTATACTACTGTGGGGCTAATATTACTTATTAAAAAAATTATTTTGTATTTTATGAATACCTCATACATTTTTTTTACCGATTCAGTTACCTATTAAGTAGTTAAATACTCTCCGCCAGTTAAATTATATTGGTCAATAAAAGAAATACATTATAATAGGTTTATGTATGGCTATTGAAATCCTTGTTGAATAAAAATTTATGTTGTTTATTAATTTTATATGATATTAATTAACCTGTATTTTACCTTTATCTGAAAATATAGCTTTAACTCACAACACAGCAATATGTCATAAACCTCCAATTATATAGATAGACATTAAATGCAAAATGTCATAACCCACATAAATTTGTGTTACTCTAAAATTTAGTATGATTTTATTTTGGATATGAAAAACAGAACGTAAGCTAACAAAAAACAATGTAATTATAAATCCTATATTATAGGATTTTTAGAGGCCTAAGAAGTTATTACTGTCTCCTGTAAAATGTAGTCACTGTGGGTTACGACATATTGCCGTTTCATAGACGATATATATATATATATACTTCATGTAAACTTAGTCGGAGAACAACACTTCAAATATTATTATCATTCAAAAACAACATTATACAGAGTGTTCCAAATTATTGGAATTTATCCAATTTGTGAAATTGTATACAGGATGTTTCAAAATATTGTTATTTGTGAAACTTTATACAGGGTGTGCAAAAAATGACCATGTCGTCTTTTCTCGTCTTTTATTTTTTTTAGCAAAGCGTATCAAAAAGTATACGACTAGTCTCTACTTTCAGATACACTTTGGGGGGTATTGTAATGTAATTTATTTGCCCCTGAAAAGTATGTGAAAGCATTGACAATAATATCGTCTTAATTTTATAAACATATCTTATTTCATTTAAATTTTGTAGTATATTAAATGGCGCTTAAAGCACTTCTTCTTCTAAGAAGGCAAAAGCCACTGATCAGTGACGTCACACACGTGACACCAGCCAAGTCAGGTTGACAATTTAAAATAATAACTTCCTCTTCTCGAAGGTTCGAATAGAGATTTTAAAATGTAACTTGAGTCAGTTTCCGGCTCTCGGACCTTCTAGTAAAACCAAGATGTTTTTGTCTTGTATTTTGTTTTTCTAAACTAAACCTTCTCGAAGCTTCCATGCGCAATGGATATATACGAAGGATGGTGCAATGTAAGGGCAGTTGGTGTCCAGAACTGACAGAACTCACTTGGGCACTTGGCGTCCAGCAACACACCTGTCCGCGCTCATACAATAGGCCGCGTATATATTTCAACGACATGATCTATTTTCTCATTAAATAAACAGAGATCCAGAAATAAAAAACATGTCAAAATAATAAGTATTATTAATAATAATTCTTTAATTGGCGCTCGATCACAAGGATATAAATACCAATTAACTCACAACATAAAAAACCGGACCGCTTTAATTAGTGCTCGACCACGAGGCAATTACCAGCTAATTAAACGGTATAACTTCAATCGACGCTCAACGCGACGAACCAGATCATCTCAATTGGCGCCCATCGCGGTAGAGTAATTCCAGAACATCACAATTGGCGCACAACGTAGGGACCCGTAATTCCAGAACACTTCAATATGTGCTGTTCACAACAATGTTTTAGCAAAGTGCCAACACAGGATCAAACTATGGTGTTTTCATCATTCTGGGATAATGGTGATAAAAACATACAAGACAATTTAATTGCAAGCTCTTTAATACCTTGCACACCAAAACGAAGAGGGAACATTAGTCAATACAAGTCAGGGATTTACAGTTGGAAATACCAGCTTAAAATAGAAGATACAATTTACCCAGTTTGCCGTTTGTTTTTCATAAAGCTTTTTGAACGTTCTGCAAAACGAGTTAGGGTAATTCAACAGAAAATAAGCAAAGGTCAGCTTGTAGTTTCTTATCAAAGAGGCAAACACGCAAACCGCCCTCATAAGTTTGATGACAATGTGTGGAAACTTGTAGATGAACATTTATCAGCTATCCCTCACCGGCAAAGCCACTACGCTCTTGTAGAGACAAAAAGACTTTACTTTGACAATGCAGACCTAGATATTAAGACATTGCATAGTATGTTTAAGGTCTACTTTGAAGAAAAACCAGGCAATCCTTTAAGTATGAAGTATTCTATCTACCATAGATATTTCAGAACTCGGTCTGTGTACGCTTTTCGTAAGCCTAGGACAGATATTTGTGATTATTGTGCTAAATTCGAAATTCTACTAAATTATTATTATTAGCATCGCGTCTTACTACCCGTTCGGGTTATACGCCCTTACGCTAATGTGTAATGGTAGGGTGATTGTGAGATGAAATGAAGGACCTACAGTTTAACGTGGAATCCGAACCACGGTGGAGGCCTGGCATTCCCCACATTCACAAGATATCATGTCAGAGGTGAAGGTCGGGTTTGGAAATCAGATAAATCTGTGCCGGGACCGAGGATTGAACCCCGGACCCTCAGCATAGAAGTCTGACACTTTACCCCTAGACCACCAGGTCACCGATTATTCTACTAAAAGATAATCCAAATGATACATGTATTATTATTATTATTATTTGTGTTTAGAGGCCCATCGACACAATGAGGTCATTAGGGCCTTAGCATTATATAGGTACATAGTAAAATCTCCATAGGAGACAGAATATTCACCTGTTTATATAAAAAGGTGAAGAGAAAATATAAAAATACAATATAAAAGGAATGGTTCTCAATATGAGAAAAAAAAACCATTTGAGGCACTCCATAGTAGTACTCAAATGGGCTCAAAGTACAATTGAGTGAAAAACCTGCTAAAAAAAACCACAGGTGTATCACTCTAAGAAAAAACAAAACAAACATATTAAAACAATATATTAGTTAAAAAGACAAAACTAACATGTTAAAATAATTATTTTATTACAGTTTGTTAAAATAGATAAAACGACAAGACAAACACATTAAAGTATACTAAAATGTTAAAAAGGGTCTCAATATGAGATAAAATCCAGATGAGCCACTTTATAAAAGTGACTCAAATGGCACTAATAAGATTCGCCTGGCGTATAAAATGGAGTAAACAAATAACTCCTTCAGCGCTGTCGCGTATTAAAAAACGAAGGTCACCTTTAAAATCAAGGGCCAGGCGAATAGGGGCATATCTGCGACACTCCACCAAAATGTGGTGCACAGTAAGGGGAGCATCGCAAAATTCACAAACTGGAGGTGGATCCCCTCTGAGTAAAAATCCGTGGGTTAGAAATGTATGCCCGACGCGGAGTCTCGTCACGATGACCTCCTCTCTTCTAGACTTTCGTACAGAAGAGGGCCATCGCAACACACCGTCCCTGATGGACCGCAGCTTGTTCTGAGCAGGGGTCGAGACCCACTGCTCGTGCCAGGTGCGTAAGAATCCACGCCGAACATAACCCTTTAGATCTAAAAACATGACACCCAGACTCGCCTCCGGAGGCAGGCGTGCTGCCTCCTTGGCTGCCTGGTCCGCCAGTTCATTTCCTGGAAGACCAGCGTGACCAGGAATCCAGCAAAAGGCAAGCCGGGTGCTTAATGAATCAATTTTTAAAATTTGCTCATGTATCATCTGCACGAGGGGATTCCAGGAGTAGAGAGTGGACAATGCCAACAGAGCACTCATGGAATCCGTGCAGATGAGGACAGAACGGTGACTACTTCGGTAAACAAAACACAAAGATTTAAAAATGGCATACAATTCAGCCGTAAAAACACTGGTTTCTTTAGGTAAACCAAATTTAAAATTGGATCCTTCCACAACAAAAGCACATCCCACGGAGGCTCCAGATTTAGAGCCGTCAGTGTAGATGCGCTCGAATCCGTGAAAGCGAGTGGAGAGGAGCTCATTAAAGGTCCTCTCATATACAAAGTTTGGGGTGGTCGCTTTAGGGAACTTGGCAAGATCAAAATGGCATTTCGGAGGGCGTATCTTCCAGGGAGAAACTCGACCTGGTGATGTGGGGATAGCCTTTGGCAGGACTATCCCACACGTGTCGAAAACCGATAGCATCCGGATCCCAACCGTCCTTGTACTACGACATTTAGTTTCATACAAGACACGGTTAGGGGGATGAAACACAGGGCGGTAAGCAACATTATTTGGCGTGCAATGCAGTTTCGACACGTAAGATGCCAGGAGATAAGACCGCCGGTAAGAAAGAGGGGGCTCACCGGCGTCGGCACAGATGCTGACGACTGGACTGATACGAAAAGCACCAGTAGCCAGTCGAATGCCAGCATGGTGGACGCTATCGAGCATCTTTAACGCCGAGGGTCTAGCGGAACCATATACAAAACTGCCGTAATCAAGTTTTGATCTCACCAAGGCTCTATAAAGGCGCATCAAGGTTTTCCTATCAGCACCCCAAGAGCGACCACTCACAACTTTAAGTAAATTCAAAGCTTTAACACACCTCGCTTTCAGGTCTTTGATGTGGGGGATCCAAGTTAGTTTAAAATCGAATAAAAGTCCCAGGAACCTTACGGTCTCGGAGACAGGTAAAACAACGTTGTTCATTAAAATATTGGGGGCTGGCTGTATTCCGCGTAATCTATGGAAGTGGACGACAGTCGTCTTGGCCCCAGAGAAACGAAAGCCATTACGAGATGCCCACAACCATAGATTGTTTACAGCGAGTTGTATCTGTCGTTCAGCCCTGTGGAGACTTGATGAACTGCAATAAATTGCGTAGTCATCCACAAAAAGGCATGAACGAACAGGTAAGCGCACGTTGTCTACAATGCTATTTATCGCAATAGCGAACAACGTGCAGCTCAAAGGACTGCCCTGGGGCACCCCATTTTCTTGAATAAAATCATCGGGTAAGGTGTTGTTTAACCTTACCCGGAAGTGTCTATCTGACATAAAATTTGCTAAAAAAAATAGGGAGGCTCTCCCCGGAACCCCCAATTAAAAAGGTTTTTTGAGATGCCGTAACGCCATGTAGTATCGTACGCCTTCTCCAAATCAAAGAAAACAGCCAAAAGATGCTGTTTATGGAGAAAGGCGTCACGAACAGCAGTCTCAAGACGGACGAGATGATCAACCGTGGATCGGTTACGGCGAAAACCACATTGAATATTGGATAGCAGATTGCGGGATTCTAAACACCATATAAGTCGTTTATTATTCATTTTTTCTAATATTTTGCATACACAGCTAGTTAAGGCTATCGGTCTATAACTAGTTGGCTCTAATTTATCCTTGCCACTTTTATATATTGGGATAACGGTTGCTTGCCTCCACAGTGTTGGGAATTGACGAGATTCCCAAACACAATTGTAGAGGTCTAAGAGGAACGCCCGTCCAGCAAGGGACAGTTGGCGCAACATTTCATAATGGATATCATCCGGGCCAGAAGTTGTATTGCCCGCCTGGGACAGGGCATAAGTAAGTTCCTCTTTAGTAAAGGGGGAGTAATAATTCTCCCCCCGACTTTGCCCAAAATCAATAGTAAGGCGCTCGATGCTCCGCTTATGCACCGCGAACTCGTTAGAGTAGCTCGCAGTGCTAGAAATAGAGGCGAACATCGAGCCCAATATATTGACGACCTCCACAGGGGAGGAGACAAGCGAACCGTTAGACATGAGGGCAGGTATACTATTAATTGAATTTTTGCTACTACTTAATTTACGAATATTGTCCCAAACTTTAATTGTGGGAGTGGTAATTGTAAGGGTTGAAGTAAACTGTCTCCAAGACTCTCTTCTGCTTTCTCGAGTAACACGGCGAGCACGAGCGCGTAGAATTCGGAATGACTCCAGATTCTCTTTAGTGGGGCGTCGATGGAATAGACGTAGAGCCCTTCGACGGTCAGAAATAGCCAGGCGACACTCCTCGTTCCACCAGGGAACAGGATGGTGGCGCGGATTTAGGGATGGAAGCCCTCGCCGCCGCGATGACCGTCGAAGTAAAATGCCCAGCCTTACCATCGACGTCAGGATGTCAGGATTCACTAAATACGGCGAGCTCGCGGAATCTATCCCAGTCAGCACGTTTTAGCACCCATTGGGGTATTCGCGCCGTAATGGGAGGATCTTTAAGAGGTGTAAGCAGAATTGGATAATGATCACTGCCACATAGGTCCGAGTGGACCTCCCAAAGGAAGTGAGCAGCGATCCCGGGACTACATAAGGTTAGGTGATGGCAGAGGATACACCATTAAAGGTAGAGAAGTGTGTCTGGGTCCCGGTGTTCATTAGCACCAGGTTTCCCGAGACAAGAATATCCTCTACCATCCTCCCACGGGCGTCTGTAAAATTAGACCCCCACACCAGGTTATGCGCGTTAAAATCCCCCAAGATGATATAGGGGGCGGGAAGTTGTATAAAGAGGGCCTCTAGAGTCCTCTTAGGAACACGCTCACCCGGTGGGAGGTAAATGCAGCATATTGTTACTTCCAAAGGGAGGGAGACTCTGACAGCAATCAATTGGAGATCAGAAACAATATTAATATTCTTATGATATATAGTGCTTCGTACGAATATAGCCACACCTCCGCTAGCCCGATCAAAGAAAGGCTTGTCGGTACGATACACATCGTACCCACGAAGCATCGGGTTGTCATTTGGGCGGAAGTGGGTCTCCTGCAAACACAAGATGGAAGGATGCAGGGAAGAAATTTGTTGTTTAATTTCCTCTATACGAGCATATAAACCCCTACAATTCCATTGTAGTAGCGTCATACTTAATTAATATAATATTTAGTTATCCTCGCAATCCATTTCACTATCCTTTAATAATAAAAATTGGTTGAGGGCCTTTTTAGGTCCTCTTGCTTTTCCCAGTCTCTCCTGGACCTCCCGTTTCAGGAGAGGCTTCGTTTTATTTTGAAGAGACTGGGTAGTCGGATCCTTGCGCGAAAGCTTTGTTAAGGCCTTCGACGCTTTTTTAATATTTATTTCGGCGGTCACTCGCTGGTCCATCTTCAAGGCACCAGTGGGACTCGCCTTTGCGGCCTCACCTGTTCCGCAACTCGTCCCCACCTCCGGAAGCACAGAGGTGGGTGTGAGAGGCTCAACAACGGCCGCCCTTGATTTAGTACCCCGAGGTGGGCTCGAGGGGATTTCCCGAGGTGGGCTCGGGGGGTTCCTCGAGGAGGTCTCCTCGGTGGTATAGGTGGGGGAGACGACCGTTGTGGAGGTTTGGCCTCCTTTAAAAATTTAGGCGCCACAGAAGTTGGCGCGGGATCAACATAAGTGTCTCGAGAAGAGACCAATGGCACTGGTCGCGTTGGCTCCTTAGCAAGATTAACTGCGCAATGGCAGTTGGGACAGTTTATATTTTGACTGACAATCCGGCTATATGAAGTTTGAAATACCGGAGCTTGACTTGATACGTATTCCTTGCGTGCCTGGGCATATGAGATCTTCTTCTCAGATTGTATCTCCAGGACTTTCTTCTCTACCTTCCATTTAGGACAGGCCTGAGACCAGGCGGAATGCGGACCCTTGCAGTTGACGCAGTATTTAGGAGACTCGCATGGTGTTTCATGAGCCTCCTGTCCACAATCCGCACAGGTTGGCTTACCACGGCATCGCAGCTTCGTGTGCCCAAATTCCTGGCACTGAAAACAGCGCCGAGGGTTAGGGACACACGGCCGGACCCTGAGCACGTGGAAGACTGCTCGGACCTCCTTCGGAAGGGTAGGAGTCGCAAATGTTAGGATATACGTATCCGTCTTCTTTTCTTGTCCATTCTTTTTTGTGACAATACGGTACACTTCGGTGACATGCTGGGGGGAAAGCTCCTCACAGATCTCCTCAATGCTTACGCAGTCGAGGTCATAACAAGTGACCACTCCCTTGCAAACATTGAGGAACCTGTGGGGCTCCACCTTCACCTGTATATTTGCCGTATTACTCAACGGTATTTCGGAGATCGCCATAATATTTTAGGATTGTGTGTCGGTCATAGTCTGAATCATAATGGTGCCATCACGCAGTTTTCTTATTAAAACGTCAGATTTTGCTGCTCCATTTATCACTCTTTCGAGGATAAATGGGCTGACACGTTTCAGATCTAGACTTTCTTATACTCGAGACATCACCAGGAAGCGGGGCTGGGGCCTCACCACTTCCTGGCTTTTTATCAAGACAGGGCTGGACGGCCTTACCCGTTTCCGCCTCTTATCATTAATACGGCCCTGTGAGGGGCCGGGCAGTGAGATGCCAGCGGAACTTGGCAGTACGGTGCCAGCGGACAGTAAGGTGTCAGCTGTGACAATTAACTCATTCATGAGTGGGAGGACAACCTGCAAAAGTACTCGGATCGTAGACCCAGGTTGATCCCAGTTGGTTCTACCACATAGGGCCCTGTTAACTCTTCCGACGAGAGGCTCCATACGACGCTAGACATGACAACCTTCATATGGAGAATCGCCGGAAGAGAGGTCACCGCAGCAAGTGTATGCAGGAAAGTGCTAATTTTACGTCCGGGACCCTCATGAACGCAACTGGTCTTTTCTCAAGGTAGGGTACCCGGTTGTCATCCCTAAGGCCCTTCTACCAAGATATTACAACCGGCGCACTTTCATTCGGGAGCTCAAGGCAGTGGTATCCAATAATAAAGAGAGAAGAGCCGGGTTAGTTGCCAAGGTCGTCAACGGAAAGGCCAAAGGCCTCTGTGCAGGATGAACGGTGGGGGAAAGGAAGAAAAAGGTAAGGGTAGATAAAGCGAAGGGGGAAGAGTGAAAAAAGGGGGGAAAGTGAAGGAAGAATAAAATGATGTGAAAGGAAAGATATAGGATAGGTTTGTCCCACACGAGGTACGTCCTGCACAGAAACCTCCCCTTTTAGTCGCTTCATACGACAAGCATGGGTTACTGCGGGACTATTCTAAACCCCGTCCCGCAGGGGGGTGCAACGGTATCCAGTAATTGTCCGAGAAGAGCCGGCTTTAGTAGCCAAGGTCATCGCTGGAGAGGCCAAAGGCCTCCGTGCAGGATGAACGTAAGGGGGAAGGGAACAAAGAAGTAAAGAAAGTAATAGAATGGAGAAGAAAGGAGAGAGAGAAAGGAGGGGAAATGAAAGCTATAGGAAAGGTTTGTCCTACACGAGGTACGTCCTGCACAGAAGCCTCCCCTTTAAGTCGCTTCTTACGACAAGCAGGGGTTACTGCGGGACTATTCTAAACCCCGTCCTGCAGGAGGTGGCAGTGTTGTTCTAGGGGTGCGATATATGAGATAGATGGTTTGTTTCAAACAAATTTTATGTTTTTACAATGTTATTTCAATGCTATTGGAAATACTGTAGTCAGCTGTATGTTGTCCTTAAGACTAGATATTTGTCTGATTCTCTATTAATGTTATTTATGTGCTGTTTTAGTGAATTTTTTATTATTATTTGGTTTTAGTTAATAGTATTGTTGTATTAAGTTTCCTAAGTAAATAAAACTTTGAAAGAGAGTGATAATTGGTAATGTTAATGTGAATTTCTTTGAAATTATAAAATTGAGGTTGTGGGTAAAGCAGGTGATTTAACCTACTCAGTCCCAGCATCCCCTATAGACGACATTGTACAGTAGATTGTTTATAAATTTCTGGCGTCAAGATAAGCGTTTTGGTCAACCTGGATTGGGTTTTGACGCTTAGAGGATAGATGGCAGCACGTGTTGAGATATAATTTTTCAATAGCTTGATATTTATTAATCAGAAGACAGTGAGAATATTGTTGCGCCAAGGAAGCATACTTTTGTTGGCGCGGTGACAAGTTTTTTTTAATTTGGGTAGTTTTTTAATGTGTCTCTATTAAAGCGTGTAATAATACTTTTAAATATATAACTAATATTCGATAAATTTAATTGGTTCAAAAACAAGTAGCTGGACATTGGTTTCCAATGTGTCAGATTTTTAAAGAATGTTTCAGTTTTTCTAACTTATGTATTATTCTATTTTTGTTATAGTTCTGCCTGATAGCTGAATGTTATGTGCTCTTGTTAGTTTCACAAAGGGTTAATACTTTTTTAAAAGTTAAATTAATTTTATCAAGGTTTCCATTTAAAGAATATTATTTACAAAAATTTTACAATGATATTTATTTTATTTTTTCACAGGCAGAGCTGCCTTCATTGAATTTGTGAATGCTGAAAGAGACGGGAATGTATCTAATTTGGAGCTCTCAGACGATGAAGGTGAAGATTCCATATTTACAGTCCATGATTCAGAAAATAAAAATGGAGAGAGTTCTGATGATTATAATGATAGTGTGGCTAATCAGCCTTGTAGAAGCCAAAATAGTAGAAGACCATTCTGAAAGAAAACTATTGATTGTTACCCCCTACTACCAGCACCTGACCACGAAGAGACACAAGGGAATGCTGTTAACTTGCCACCCATTTTGAGTAAATGCATACAAAATTATGTATCTCAATTACTATGAGTGTATACAAACCAAAGACACCTAGCTGACACGGGGATAACCTTAAATTGTTCTGTTGAAGAAATGAGATGTTTTATTGGAATAAAAGTAATCATGTCATATTTCTAGTTTCCACGAGTTAGAATGTACTGGGCTAAAAAAAAAAACCGTATTGCAGCTATTGCAGACAGTATGTCAAGAAATAGGTATTTTAATATTTGAAGAACTCTAAAGATGATACTGAAGTAACATGTGAAGAAAAATAATCCAACAAATTCTGGAAAGTCTATCATTTCATTCATATTGTTAGGAATGTTTGTTGTCTCAACCATAGGGCTCTGCAAGTATCAATTGACGAGCAGTAGATTCCTTTTTGGGGACATATGGCTGCACGGCAATTCTTCAAGGGAAAACCAAATCCCTGTGGACTAAAAAACTTTGTAGCAACAGCAACCGATGGCTTACCTTTAGACTTTTCTCTGTATCAAGGTAAGGAACTCTGCCTGTTCCCTGAGCTGGGCCGGCTGACGTGAGGAGCCGTAAGGCGAATCGCGGAGGTCTGTCGGGTGAAGGAAGAACAGCCGGTCGTAAGCCCGGGTAAAAGAGGAACGTTGGGAGGGTCTGGTCAACCCAACCGTAAAAGTGAAAGCACGGACATTGCCCGAAAAATCTAAAGGGGCACCCCTCGGTAGGGGAAGGCTAACGGAGTATGGTCAGCTCCGAGGCCAAGTACGGGACCTGCTGGTGAATAAGGCAACCCTAGCCCACCAGTACACCAGGGTTAGGAGGACCTGGTCAGTCCTCCCGGAAAAATCGGACTCCGGCAGTTGGAAGAAGGAAGGGGGATGGGACGAGCACGGGCATTGCTGAAGTTGGCCCGCGGGAAGCTGTGGCGGGGGCTCAATAGAGCGCCCGTCGTGGCTGATCGCGTGATCGGCACAACCCTCCTGGGGTAACTCTGGGTGGGCGAGGCTAACGTGGTCCAGACCGCTGAAACTCTGTGAGGACGGGCCCATTACCTGAATAAGTGTGGGTCCTCTGCGTAACTGTGTCCTCACGGGGAAGTAGGGGGCGAAGGGCGGGAGGTGCATCCGCCTTCCCCGAAAGTCGGCGAGGGCATGCTCGGAGGAGACCCTGAAACCGGACGACGACCAGCTGCTGAAGGGGACATCCTGGGTATAAGTCTAGGTTAGGGCCACGGCTCTAACCAGGGCGAAAGCTCGGGGAAACCCAGACCGGTAGACAAACCCCTTGGATAAGTGTGTACGCTGGTGGGGACCGGTCAAACTTAGCACACCATCCATGCCAGAGGGGGCGGTCCGATGCAAGAGACGGTCCCCCAAACCCAAATACTTTTAATACTGTAACATGGATACAACTAGTGTGATATCAATTTGCAGTGACCTTAGCGAAAAATGCGATAAGACGAGAGATGAGAGAAGTGTGGAAGGAGCCAT
Organism: Timema cristinae; assembly: GCA_039000515.1. Taxonomy (NCBI): domain Eukaryota; kingdom Metazoa; phylum Arthropoda; class Insecta; order Phasmatodea; family Timematidae; genus Timema; species Timema cristinae. The sequence goes on from JBCFYV010001733.1 coordinate 20,672, forward strand.
GGAACTTGGCAAGGAGTGGAAAGTGGCGAAAGTTCGGATGCGGAGGACTGACAGAATCGAGAAAAGGTCAAGTGACCGAGTAAGGAGCCCTAGCGGGTGCAGAGCAGACTCCACCGAAAGTGAGACGGGGAGTGAAAGGTTTGAGACGGGGAAGCTGAAGAGTAAGTGTGATGGCAAAGGTAAGAGAGGTGGAGCCGGGGTGAAGCGGAGGAAAGAGCCGGGAGTAGTGAGGGAGATATGGAGGTGGAGGAGTCGGAAAGTGAAAGGAGGCGCAGGCTAGATGGAAATCTGAGAGAGGTGGAGCGCTTCATGTCCAACATGAAGGGTAGGCCACTCTCAGGCTCTGGAATGCAGAGGATCGCCAATGCAATGAGAGAGATGAGAGAGATAGCCCTAGAGGCTATGGAGGAAGCAGTCAAGCTCAGGGGCAAGCTTGAGGAGAGAGACGAGGTGGTGAAGGGCGTTGAGGAGAGAATATGTCGGAGGCTGGCTGTGAGCAACGGGGTACAGGCAGAACGGCCCCTAGTTGCAAAAGCATGGGGTAGGAAAAGGGAGGACTTCCCGCCCCTCTCGACAGGTGTCAAGTGGAGGCCACGGGAGAACGTGGTGTTTGTGAGGGCGGAAGGCACGGCCAAAGAGGGCAAGGAAATACGGAAGGCAATGAAGGACGCGGTGACCCCAGGGGCGATGGGGCTGAAGGTAAGGAACGTGAGGAACACCAGGGAGGGTGTCGTTGTCGTGGTAAGCGACATAGATCAGGCAGAGAGCCTGATCAACAGTCAGAGGTTGAAGGAGAAGGGCCTGGTGGCCGAGAGGTTTGGGAAGAAAAGGCCCAAAGTAATGGTGTACGATGTACCCATGGAAGGCACGAAGGAAGCGGTGATCGGGGAGATTCACCACCTGAACATGGAAGGTTCGGGGGTGACGGTGGAGGAATTCCGTGAGGAGTTCAAGCTGGTCCGAGAGGTGCGGAGCAGGAGAGGTGAGGACAGGTGCCACTGGGTACTGGAGGTGAGCCCGAGGGTGAGAAATCACCTCATGAAAACCGGACGGGCGTACATTGGATGGCTGTGCTGCAGAGTGAAGGACTACTCAGAGGTCGTTAGGTGCTTTAAGTGCCAGGGCTATGGCCATATGGGTAGGAGCTGTGGCAGGGACATCGCATGTAGGCGGTGTGGAGGAAAGCACGATGTCTCTAGGTGCAAGGAGACAAAGATAAGGTGCGTGAACTGCATGAGGGCAGGAAGGAAGGACGGGCATGGAGTGGAGGATAGGAAATGTCCTACTTATGAGAACGCGCTACATATAGCGATGAGAAAGGTCGACTATGGCCTATAAGATAGGACATCAGAATGTGGGTCGGTCAAAGGTGGCAATGGCTGAGCTAGAGGGTGTGGCGAGAAGGAGGGATCTGGATATCCTACTGATACAGGAGCCGTACAGTATAGGCGGTGTGGTGAGATTTCCCGGTGGTAGAGCATTCTACGAAAGGAAAGAGGACGAGGAGACGCGGGCCGCAGTAGTAATACTGAAGGCGGATCTGCCGGCTATAAAGTTGAGTAACTGGTCGGACAACAAGAGGGCGGTGGTTAAAGTGGGAGCCCAAGGGGACCTGGTATTGGCGTCCTGCTACTTTAAGTTCAACGAGATAATCGGAGACCATATAGGGAGATTGGAAACGGCTGTAAGAGGTCTGGCAGGGGAGAGGCTGGTGATCGGAGCAGACGCAAATGCCAGGTCGATGCTGTGGTACGATCGGGTGCTTGACGAGGCCGGAGAGGTAGTGGAGGATTTCATTCTCGCCAATGATCTAACTGTGGTTAATACGGATGGCGAAGAACCAACTTTCGAGAGTGTTAAAGGCGCAAGGGCGAACCTTGACGTAACGCTGGCCTCTAGGAATGTAAATACGGCAGAGTGGAGGGTGATCGGCGGCGAGGTGGAATCCGACCACAAATTGATAGTATTCGGAGTTGAAACGGAAGTGGTGAGAGGTGAGAGGAGAGGGGCGGCTTCCGAACCGAGATTTGACATAAAGAATGCTGACTGGGAAAGATACCGTGCGGCTCTTGTAGCGGAGGATATGGGAAGGATCAGAGAGATGGACGGAGCGGAGGCTAAGGCGAGGGAGTTGGAAAGGAGCATGATGAGGGCATGCGGGGTGAGTATCCCGAGAATTGACGGACAGAGGCTGAGGAGCTGGTGGACGAGGGAGCTCACCAGGCTCAAAAGAGAGAAGAACCGTAAGATGGTGCAGTGGAAACGGTTGAGAAACGAGGGAGGGGGCCCTCAGGAGGTCGAAGGGAGGAGAGGGGCCTATATAGAGGCCAGGAATGAGTATACGAGAAAGGTGAGGAAGGAAAAGCGGCTGGCATGGGAACGACTGATAGAAGCCGAGACGGATGACCCATGGGGGAAAGTGTACAGGATCGTTCTGGGTAAGAACAGGCTGAACCTGATGTTTAGTTGCCTAGAGAGAGAGGGTGGAGGGTTCACCACCAGTGTGGCGGAGACCGTGGAGTTCATGCTCGACGGATTACTCCCAGATGATAATAGGAACGGGGAGGTACAGGCACACGAAGACGTCAGGAACGGCTCAGTTATACCCAGTAACGGGAATTACATGCAGCCCTTTACGGAGTTGGAGGTTATGAGAGCGGTGAGGAAGATGAGGAATCGGAGAGCACCCGGGATAGATGGGGTGAAGGCTGAGATGGCCAAGAATGGGCTTGGCATCTGCAATGAAGTGATTACGGATACCATGAATGAGATGCTAAGGACGGGAAAGTTTCCGGACAGGTGAAAACGAGGGGTGCTAAAGGTATTCCTAAAGAGTGACGATAAGAACCCAAGCAAACTGAAGTCGTACAGGCCGGTAACTTTGCTTCCGGTGCTTGGAAAGGTGGCGGAACGGTTGATGGCGGAGAGGCTGAATGGCTTTCTCAACGGTGTGGGCTTCTTTAGCGAGAGGCAATACGGCTTCAGGAAGGGACTAGGCACGGTAGATGCCATAAGGAGAATGCGGAGAGAAGTGAGTGAGAGCGAGGAGAAGTATGTCCTCAGGGTGTTCCTGAACATCTCGGGGGTATTCGATAATGCGTGGTGGCCCAAGATACTTGATGTATTGAGGGAGGTGGATTGCCCTAGGAACCTGTGGAGGCTCGTGGGGGACTACTTCACCAACAGGAAAGTGAGTCTAGAAATAGACGGGGTAGTGAAGGAGAAGACACCCACGAAAAGTTGTCCGCAAGGCTCGGTGTTGGGACCGCTGTTGTGGAATGTGGTCTTCAACGAGTTTCTAACGGGGGACTACGGGGATGGAGTAAGCATGACGGCGTACGCAGATGACGCGTTAATGCTAGTAAGGGCTAGAAATCGAGTTGAACTTGAGGCTAGAGCGGAAAGAGCGGTGAGCAGAGTCCTGGAATGGGGAAGAAGTGTTAAGCTGGTCTTCTCGAGAGAGAAGACGGTGATGATGCTACTGAAGGGCAGACTGCTGAGGAAGCCTGGCCTACGGATGGGTGGTAGAGCGGTGAGCTATGTGGTGAGAGTGAAGTACCTAGGAGTGTGGATTGATGAGTATATGGGGTTCCGGAGTCACGTGACGGAGACATGTGACAAGGTAAAGAAGGCCTTCATGAAGCTGGCGAGGGTGGTGAAGGCGAACAAAGGATTCAGCAGTGATACCCTAAAGACAATCTATAAGGGGTATAGTGGAGGCAGTGGTGACGTACGGATGTGAGTGCTGGGGTGATGGAGTGAGCAGAGGAGTGAGTAGAACACTGCTGATGAGAGGACCCAGAGGAAGCTCCTACTGGTGGTAGCCAGGGCATACAGGACGGTATCGCAGGATGCGATGCCTGTCCTGGTAGGTGTGCTACCAGTAGACCTTTTGATTAAAGAAAGGATGAAGCTAAGGGAGGACAAAGAGGCAGGTGTGAGAAAGAGCGTAAGCAAAGCAAACCGGAGGGCGGAGGTGATGATGGAATGGCAAAGGAGATGGGATACATCCGGAAAGGGAAGAGAGACGTACGGGTATTTCCCGACGTAAAGGAAAGGATGAGACGGAAGTGGCTGAGGCTGGATCACTACACCACCCAGGCGCTAAGCGGTCATGGAGACTTCAATGAGAAGCTCAGGTACTTCGCTCTGAGAGAGAATGGAAACTGCCTGACGTGTAACGTGAGGGAAGATGCATGCATTCGACTTCGGAATGCGCAAGGTTCGGAGACGTAAGGAGAGAAAACGTTTGGGGTCCTAGCAACTCATGAAATGGTATGGGAGAGAAGAAACATGGTCGCGAGGCGAGATGTTTTCGAGGCATTCAAAAGAATGGTGATGGGGATTGGTAAGAGAAAGGAGAATGAGAGGATAGGGTAGCGGCCCGACACAGATCCCTCGCCGGGGATCAAGGTGTTGGGCCTCATAGGACGGAGAAAGTGAATGGGAAATCGGAAGGAAGGTGAGAGGCCCGGTGCTGGAACCTTCGGGCAACTGGTATCTGGGCCGAAAAAGAATGGGAGGCGTTTCGAACACCGGGGTGGGTACCTCCTCGTGGTCCCGCTGGGCAACGGAGGGAGGGCGAAGCACCGGGCTTGCTCGGTACGAGTCGTCTCTACGGCTAAACCCCACCTCCCCTCGTGGTGACACCCACTGCATGGGGGACCTCCAACTCCCGTACACAGGTGAATAATGTATGGGGGGGTTTTCCCGGACCTATGTTCCCTCGGGTGGCTTACGTCGCGAAAAGCGCGAAGCTTATGTGCGATGGAAGCTAGTGAGGTCCCAGATCGGGGGGTAGTGCAGGAATTTTCACTGTATCAAGGTAAGGGTGACAAGATAATAGATGATTATGCATATCAAGGTATTGATATAGGTGGGAAGGGAGTTCTTCGCCTCTCTGAAACCCTTCCACCAGAGGTGTAACTTCTTATATGGCCAGGTAGGTATTTCACATCTGTATCACTTTTATATGCACTCCATATTAAAGCACAGGTTCAGAGGACTGGTACAATTCAAAAAGGCTGCATACCATCAGGCTGTGGTCTGACAAGTGACAATGTGATGAAAAAGGAGGGTAGAGGAGCATTGACCAAGCTATTAGAAGAGATGGTCTGATTGCAATAGTCAAGTGGTTTGACACTCGACCTGTCACATAATTTCTAGTAAAGAGTGGAGCGACGCCAAATGACCAATGCCGCCGTTGGTAAAAGAAAGATAACCAGTATATCGTTGTGAAGAGGCCTGAAATTGTCAAGTCATACAATCAAAATTTATGGGTAGGGTGGATTTCTCGGATCGTGTTATCAGTATGTATCGCATAAGTGCACGAACAAAAAAGATCTAGTAGAAACCCAAAAATATTTACAACATTTAATTTTACCTTTACAGTTTATCTCATATTACTTTATGTACCATTAACCTTTTAAAATGACTTACGTGAGCTCGACGAGTTTGGATATCATCTTCCATGTTTTCAAGTAAAACAGACACGCGAGTCAAGAAAGTCTTGACGCGCCACGGACCGCCTATTTAGGTGTGAGCTTGACAGAGATCCTGTCAGCAGCTGAACTCAAAGGGAAATTACGACAAATAACTGTCATTCACCAACATATGAATGGCTTACGACCTCGGTAAGCTGCGGCCACTCTGGACTAGATCTACGCAAATTATGAAAGGAAAGCTTACACCTTTCATAATAAGAGAGTTCCCAGAATCCCAAACGGAGGGTTAAACGTTCCAAATTGCCAACAAAGGATGACTTAATTCTTATACCAAGTAAAAAGGAAGATGGGCGTGGCTCCTGTAGAATCATTATATAGCCGAGTTAAAAGCAAGTGACGAAAAATCTAACTCCTTCACCATGATAAATGGTCAAAGCTATGTTCAAGATTCTATTGAACCTTTCCACTAATTGGGGGCAGGATTGTAAGGATAGTAGTTACATGCTTAGTTCCCCACGCAAAAACACATATCCTGAAATACTTATAACGCGAAAACAGGATCCATTATCGCTTACTATCTGCCTGGGGGCGCCAAAAATCGCCCACGCCCTATCAGAGAGAGCTCTAATAGTAGTATAACTTTTCATGTTCCTGAGGGGAATAATAACCACAAACTTATAAAAATCCATCAATTAAGTTAAGTACACAGGTATTCCCATTAGTAGAACGAGTTATGGGGACTAAAAAATGAACAAACATAGTTTCCCACGGGCTATGATCAAAATATGCAAAGTTGTAATCCATATGAGTGTTCTGTGGAGGTTTGTTTCCCAAACAACCATTACATTTTCTAATCCACTGCCTAATATCCTGGTAAATATTGGGCCAGAGAAACTCCTGCGCTATCTTACGATGAGTTTTGAAAATCCCCAAATGGCCTCCAAAGGTAGAATTGTGGAAATACTTCCGAATCATACCACTCAATTTGGTAGGGAACAAATTTTTTCTTCTTATTGTTCTTCCCTTCATGCCATAATAGATCTTTATGCACGGAAAAGTTCTGAATCCTATCAACTTTACGTAGACAATGAATGATATCCCTACAATTTGCGGTCTTCTAGTTGATTTTACTAAAGAAACAAAGATACAGGATATAAATGATAACGTTAATTAGCAGTACTATGACAAGGAAGTATCGGGTACACTCCCCTTTGTCGATGCGCGACACGGCAACAACGTTATCTTTCCCAGAAATATGTAAAATAGTGAACTTGAATTGAGATAGCCTCAAAACCCAACGGCCAATTTTTCCTAATTGTTTAGGGATGATTAAACATCGATGACAAGGCATATTGTCTGTGCACAATACGAACTGCCTTGTTCTAGATAATCCGCAAATTTCTCAGTGCCAAATATGCATTCGAGGCATTCCTTTTCATAGCATGTACATTTTTTTGCGCTCATTTAATGATTTACTAGTAAACGCTACTGGAACTGATCTTTCAGGATATCTTTGATACAGGAGAGCCCCAAGGATATAGGAAGAAGCATCTACCATAATTTCAAGGGCAGCGAAAAATTAGGCATTCTAAGTACCATAGGGGACACCAAATTTCGTATGAATTTAGAAAAGGCTGTTTATTGTCATCTTCCCAGACAAACTCTACCCCTTTCTTTTTTAATTGGTTTGATGGGGCCACCATCTCAAAAAAAAAAAAGAATGAACCTAGCATATTAAGCAAACATCCCCACAAAAACGTTGGACTTGATTCATATCTTTGGGACCGGAAATCAACATTAGGAATAATTCGTTGGGTTCTTACAAGGATTTACCTTTGAAATTACATAACCCAAATAACTTAAAACAGTCAGTGGCCCATCGTCACTTTGTATAAGGGTTAACAGTTGTGCCTGCCTCTCTAAGACACTGTAGAACTGTTTGATATGACCCTTTATGTTCTTCTGGGTTTGACTATAGAATACAAATGCCGTCCAAATAATTTTTATAAATTTTGTATATATGTGATTTGACTAGTGATTTAAGCCCAGTGCTCTGTATGTCAACGTGAAAGAAATACAAGCAAGCGCGGGTAATCGGCGGGAGTAACTATTAACTCTTGGCAGCGTCTCTGGAATCGGTTGACAAGTGACTTGTCTCAACGTCCGGCATTATATGAGGCCACGTACTATAGTCGCGGGAGCGGATGTATCCTGTGTGTAATCCTCTGGCAGACTGTTTTCGATGCTCTACTCGACCTGATATATTAGGATTCACAAAGAGACAGCTAAAACAGCTGATGCTTGGCATTGTTATTTTACATGGAAAGAAGTTTATTTTGGCATTCCGTCGCGAGTTTTTACTCGGCGTGACCACTGTGTGTATCAATTTCGTGGAGTGTTAGAACGCGTTTGTTAATTCATTCGTCTTTGATTATAAGTGGGGGGCTGGGTTGGGGCTTGGCTTATTATGTCAGGGCTTGTTTGGGGGCCCCGTTTCGCATCAGGATATTTAGCTGTTGGTGGACCGGGGGTCTGTAAGAGTTTTTTCTGTTGATCGCTGGGACCGAAGCAGAACGTGGGGTGTTGTGGGGTGGTGGGGGTGTTGTTTGTTCACAAACGAGTGGGCTTTCCTTTTTGTTGTTTTGTTGTTGTGTTGGTTGTATTTGTCGTGGTTGGGGATTATTTGTTGGGGTGGTTTTGGTTTATTGTGATTAGTGTGTAGGGTGTTTGGGTGGTCGGTTGGAGGGTTGTTTGGGTGGTTTTGTTTGTGGGGGGGGTGTGTGTGGGGAGGGGGGGTGTGGGAGGGTTTTTGGAGTTCTTGGATTGAGTTGGCCGGGGGAGGCGTACGGTGGAAACTTCGGGACACGACATTGTTGAAAGATAACTACCAGCCTATAAACTTTTTCTTTGAAATGTCGTGGGTTTATACTAAAACGCGTTCGTTTTCGACTTACGTTTGAGTGTCTACTTCTTTTGTGTGGATTGACGTGGGTTATGCGCGCGGCCAGAGGGGAACATTTGTGCAGGCTTTCCGTCGTAAATATCTAGTGCCTAGCGTCAGCTGTTTAGCTGTCCATTCTTTGTGGAATGACTAATTCTGGTCGAGTTAGAGCATCGAAAACCCCCCCAACTCCCCCCCCCCCCCATCGCAGAGGGATTACCATCTGGAACATCCGTCGCGACTATAGTCACGGGCTCAGCTTAATGCCGGACGTTGAGACAAGTCATTGTCAACCGATTCCAGAGACGCTGCAGGAGTTATAGTTACTCCCCGCGTTTACCCGCGCTTGCTTGAATTTCTTCACGTTGAATTCAGTGCACTGGGCTTAAATCCACTATGTCAAATCATAGTTTAAAATTTGTATTAAATTATTTGGACGGCATGTATTGTCACTCTCTCATCTTCTCTCTCTCTCTCTAATATCTCTCTCTCTTCGCTCTCTCTTTTATCTCCTGTTAGTCAATCCCCAGAAGAACATAATGGTCATATTCAACTTAGTTCCTACAGTGTCTTTAGAGAGGCAGGTCTCACTGTTAACCCTTATAAAGTGACGTGGGCCATGCTGTTTTAAGTATTTTGGGTATGTAATTTCAAAGGGTAATATCCTTGTAGACCTCCGGAACGAATTAGTCCTAATGTTGATTATCCGGTCCCCAAAGAATTGAATCAAGTCCAACGTTCTGTGGGGATGTTTGCTTAATTTGCTAGGTTCATTCTTTTTTTTTTTTGAGATGGTGGCCCCATCAAAAAACAATTATAAAGAAAGGGGTAGAAGGTTTGTCTGGGAAGATATACAATAAACAGCCTTTTCTAAATTCTACAGAAATTTGGGTGTCCCTATGGTACTTAGAATGCCTAATTTTTTCGCTGCCTTTGAAATTATGGTAGATGCTTCTTCCTAAATCCTTGGGCTCTCCTGTATCAAAGATATCCTGAAAGATCAGTTCCAGTAGCGTTTTCTAGTAAAATCATTAACTGAGGCGCAAAAAAATGTACAGTGGTATGAAAAGGATGCCTCGAATGCCTATTTGGCACTGAGAAATTTGCGGATTATCTAGAAACAGGCGAGTTCGTATTGTGCACAGACTATAGTGCTTGTCATCGATGTTTATCACCCTAAACAATTAGGGAAAAATTGGCCGTTTGGTTTTGAGGTCTATCTCAATTCAAGTTCACTATTTTACATCTTTCTGAGGATAGATAACGTTGTTGCGTGTCGCGCATCGTCGAAGGAGTGTACCCGATACTTCCTTGTCATAGTACTGCTAGAGTTAACGTTATCATTTATATTCCTGTATCTTTTGTTTCTTTAGTACATCAACTATGAAGAAGACCGCTATTGTAGGGATATCATTCATTGGTCTACGTAAAGTTGATAGGAGTCAGAACTTTCCGTGCATAAAGATCTATTATGCATGAAGGGGAAGAAATCAATAGGAAGGAAAAATTTTGTTCCCACCAAATTGAGTGGTATGATTCCGGAGTTCTTTCCACAATTCTACCTTTGGAGGCCATTTGGGGATTTTCTAAAACTCATCGTAAGGGATAGCGCAGGAGTTTCTCTGGCCCAATATTTACCAGGATATTAGGCTAGTGGATTAGATAAGAAAATGTAATGGTTGTTTGGGAAAACAAACCTCCACAGAACACTTCTATGGATTACACTTTTGCATATTTGATCCTAGCCGTGGGAAAACTATGTTTGTTCATTTTTAGTCACATAACCGTTTCTACTAAGGGAATACCTGTGTACTTAACTGTAATTGATGGATTTTATAGTTTGTGGTTATTATTCCCCTCAGATACATGAAGTTATACACTATAGAGCTCTCTTGATAGGGAGTGGGCGATTTTGGCGCCCAGGCAGAATAGTAAGCGATAATGGATCCTGTTTTCGCGTTTAAGTTTTCAGGATATGTGTTTTTGCGTGGGGAAACTAAAGCATGTAACTACTAGTCCTTACAAATCCTGCCCCCACTTAGGTGGAAAGGTTCCAATAGAATCTTTGACATAGCTTTGACCATTTATCATGGGTGAAGGAGTTGGATTTTTCGTCACTGCTTTTAACTCGGTTTATATGATTCTACAGGGAAGCCGCCATCTTCTTTTTATTGGTATAGAATTAAGTCATCTTTGTTGGCAATTTGGAACGTTACCCTCCGGTTGGGGATTCTGGGAACTCTCTTATTATGAAAGGTGTAAGCTTTCCTTTCATAATTTGCGTGATACTAGGTCAGAGTGGCGCAGCTTACCGAGGTCGTAAGCCAGTTCATATGTTGGTGGAATGACAGTTATTGGGTCTCAATTTCCCTTTGTGTTGCTGCTGGACAGGATCTCTGTCAAGCTCACACCTAAAATAGGGCGGTCCGTGGCGCGTCAAGACTTTCTTGACTCGCGTGTCTTTTTACGTGAAAAACATGAAACGTTGATATCAAACTCGTCGAGTCTCACGTACGTCATTTTAAAAGGTTAATGGTACATAAAGTAATATGAGATAACTGTAAAGGTATATTTAATGTTGTAATATTTTTGGGGTTTCTACTAGATCTTTTTTGTTCTGCACTTTTATGCGATACCTTACTGTTATACACGATTCGAGTAAATCCACCCTTCCATATTTGATTGTATGACATGACAATTTCAGTCCTCTCACAACGATATTATGGTTATCTTTCTTTTACAACGGCGCATGGTATATGGCGTCGCTCCCTCTTTACTAGAAATAAATGTGACAGGTCGAGTGTCAAACACTTGACTATTGCAATCAGACATCTCTTTCTCATAGCTTGGTCAATGGCTCCTATACCCTCCTTTTTTCATCAATTGTCACTTGTCAGGGTCCACAGCCTGTTGGTATGCAGGCCTTTTTTGGAATTGTACCCAGTCCTTCTGAACCTGTGCTTTAATATGGAGTGCATATAAGTGATACAGATGTGAAATCCCTACCTGGCCATATTAGAAAGTTACCTTCTGGGGGAAGGTTTCAGTGAGGCGAAGAACTCCATTCCATCCTATATCAATTACCTTGATATGCTTAATCATTATTATCTTGTCACCCTTACTTGATACAGTGTATTCTGCATACCCCGATCAGGGGACCTCACTAGTTCCATCGCACATAAGCTTCGCGCTTTCGGGGGGGGGGGGTGACTTAAGACACCGAGGGAACATTGGTCGGGAAAACCCCCCCATACATTAGTCACTGTGTTACGGGAGTTGGAGGTCCCCATGCAGTGGGTGTCACCACGAGGGGAGGTGGGGTTTGCCGTAGAGACGACTCGTACCGAGCAAGCCCGGTGCTTCGCCCTCCTCCGTTGCCCAGCGGGACCACGAGGTAGGTACCCACCCGGTGTTCGGAACGCCTCCCATTATTTTCGCCCAGATACCAGTTGCCCGAAGGTTCCAGCACAGGGCTCTCACCTTCTTACCGATTTCACATTCACTTTCTCGTCTATGAGCCCAAGCACCTTGATCCCCGGCGAGGGGATCTGTGTCGGGGCCGCTACCCTATCCTCTCATTCTCTTTCTCCTTACCAATCCCATTCACCATTCTTTTGATTGCCTCCGAAAACATCTCGCCTCGCGACCATGTTTCTTCTCTCCCATACCATTTCATGAGTTGCTAGGACCCCAAAAAACGTTTCCTTCACTTACGTCTCCGAACCTGCGCATTCCCCCGAAGTCGATTGCATGCTCTTCCCTCACGTTACACGTCAGGCAGTTTCCATTCTCTCTCAGTAGCGAAGTACCTGAGCTTCTCATGAAGTCTCATGACGCTTAGAGCCTGGGTGGTGTAGTGAGCAGCCTCAGCCACTTCCGTTCATCCTTTCCTTTCGTCGGTGGAAATCCCGTACGTCTCTCTGCCTTTCCGGATGTATCCATCTCCTTTGCCAGTCCATCTCACCTCCGCCTCCGGTTTGCTTTGCTTACGCTCTTTCCCACCTGACTCTTTGTTCCTCCTTAGCTTCTCCTTTCTTTTAATCAATAAGGTCTAACCGGGTAGCACACCTACAAGGAAGGCATCGATCCTGCGATACCGTCCTGTATGCCTGGCTACACCAGTAGGAGCTTCCTCGGGGTCTCATCAGCAGTGTTCTACTTCACTCCTCTGCTCACTCATCACCCAGCACGCACATCCGTACTCACCACTGCCTCCACTATACCCTTATAGTTTGTCTTTAGGGTATCACTGCTGAATCCTGTGTTCGCATTCACCACCCTCGCCAGCTTCATGAAGGCCTTTTTACCTTGTCACAGTCTCCGTCACGTGATCCGGATCCCCCTATACTCTCAAATCCACACTCTATTTCTCCTCGAGAAGAACAGCTTAAATTCTTCCCCATTCCAGGCTCTGCTCACCGCTCTTCCGCTCTGCCTAAAGGGTAAAATCGATTTCTAGCCTACTAGCATTAACGCGTCATCTGCTTACGCCGTCATGTTTACCCCATCCCCGTAGCCCCGTTAAAAAAACTCGTTGAAGACACATTCCCACAGCGGTCCCAACACCGGCTTGCGGAAACTTTTCGTGGGTGTCTTTCCTCACTCCCCCGTCATTTCTAGACATTTTCCTGTTGGTAAAAGTAGTCCCCAACGAGCCTCCACAGGTTCCTGGGGCAATCCACCCCCTCAATACTTTTCAAGTATTTTGGGCCACACGCATTATCAAATTTACCCCGAGATGTTCAGGAACCCCCTTTGGACTTTACTTCTCCTCGCTCTCACTCACTTCTTCCGCATTCTCCTTATGCATCTCCCCGTGCTAGTCCCTTCCTAGCCGTATTGCCTCTCGCAAAGGGAACCCCACACCGTTGAGAAAGCCATTCGCCTCTCCGCCATAAAACTTCCGCCACCTTCCAAGCCCCGGGAAGCAAAGTTACCGGCCTGTACCCCTTCAGTTTGCTTGGGTTCTTATCGTCACTTTTTTGGAATACCTTTAGCACCCCTTTTTTTTCACCTGTCCGGAAACTTTCCCGGCCTTAGCATCTCATTATGGTATCCGTAATCACTTCATTGCAGATGCCAACCCATCTTGGCCATCTCAGCCTTCCCCCCATCTATCCGGGTGCTCTCCGATTCCTCATCTCCCACCGCCTCTAACCTCCCCAAATCCGTAAAGGGCGGGTTTTAATTTTCCCCTTACGGGGGATAAAATGAGCCGTTCCTGACGCTTCGTGTGCTTTACTCCGTTCCTTTATCATCTGGGAGTAATCCTCGAGCATGAATCCACGGTCTCCCCCACCCTGGGGGTGAAAAAAAACCCCCACCTCTCTCTCTAGGCAACTAAAAAACAGGTTCAGGGGGTGGGTTTTTTCCCAGAACGATCTGTACACTTTCCATGGGTCATCCCTCTCGGCTTCTATCAGTCGTTCCCGTGCCAGCCGTTTTCCTTCCCCCCTTTTCGTTACTATTCCTGGGCCCCTATTTAGGCCCTCTCCTCCTTCGACCTCCCGAGGCCCTCCTCGTTTTCAAAACCCTTCCACGCCCATCTTACGGTTCTTTCTCTTTTTGAGCTGGTGGGGCTCCCTCGTCCACCAACTCCTCAGCCTCTGTCCGTCAATCTCGGGGTACTCACCCCGCATGCCCTTTTTTTTTTATTTTTGCTCCTTTCCAACTCCCTCGCCTTAGCCTCGCTCGTCCATCTCTCGTCCTTCCCATATCCTCCGTACAAGAGCCCCACGGATCTTTCCCAGCAGCCCTTCTTTTTTTTCAAATTCGGTTCGGAAGCCCCCCCTCTCCTCTCACCTCTCACCACTTCCGTTTTTAAATCCGAATAATACAATTTTGGTCGGATCCCCCTCGCCGCGACACCCTCCATCTGCCGTTTTTACATTCTAGAGGCCAGCGTTTTCGTCAAGGGTTTGCCCTTGGCCTTTAACACTCTCGAAGTTGGGTTTTTCGCATCCGTATTAACACAGTTAGATCATTGGCGAGAATGATACCTCCACTACCTCTCCCGCCCCTCAAGCACCGATCGTACCACAGCATCGACCTGGCATTTGCGTTGCTCCGATCACCAGCCTCTCCCCCGCCCCGACCTCTTCAGCCGTTTCCATTTTTCCCCCCCCCCCCCCCCCCCCCTTTGTCTCCGTTATCTCGTGAACTAAAAGTAGCAGGCGCAAAACCAGGTCCCTTGGGCTCCCACTTTAACACCGCCCTCTTGTTGTCCGACCAGTTTTCTCAATTTTTAGCGGGGAGATCCGCCTTCGTATTACTACTTTTTTCCCCGCGGGTTTCCCCGTCCTCTTTCCTTTTGTAGGGAAAGCTCACCACCGGGAATTCACCACACCGCCTATACTGTACGGCTCCTGTATCAGTAGGGTATCCAGATCCTCCTTCTGCAAAACCCTCTAGCTCAGCCATTGGGAAACCCTTGGGCCGACCAATTCTGATGCCTATCTTATAGGCTAGTGACCTTTCTCATCGCTTATATGTAGCGCGTTCTCATAAATAGGCATTTCTATCCTCCACTCCATGCCCGTCCTTCCCTTCTGCCTCAGCAGTTCACGCACCCCTTTTCTTTTCTCCTTTTCAACTAGAGACCCCGTGCTTTCCTCCACACGCTACATGCCATGTTTCCCGCCACACCTCTACCCCCTATTGGCCATAGCCCTGGACTTTAAGCACCTAACGACCTCTGAGTAGTCCTTCACTCTGAGCACAGCCATCCATGTAGGGGGGGGGGGCCCCCCGTGGGTTTTTTCATGAGGTATTTCACCTCGGGCCACCTCCATACCCAATTTGGAAAATTTTTTGTCCTCACTCTCCTGCTCCGCACCCTCTCGACCAGCTTGAACTCCTCAGGGAATTTCCCTCCCCCGGGGCACCCCCGAACCTTCCAGTTCAGGGGGTGATCTCCCGATCCGCTTCTTCGTGCCTTCCGGGGTACATGTACACCATTACTTTGGGCCTTTTCTTCCCAATCCTCTGGGAAACGGGCCCCTCCCCTTTCAACCTCTGACTGTTGATCAGGCTCTCTCCTGATCTTTTTTCGCTTCACGACAACGACACCCTCCTGGTGTTCCTCACGTTCCTTAACTAACCCTCGCCCCTGGGGTACCGCGTCCTTCATTCCCTTCCGAAATTTCCTTGCCCTCTTTGCCGTGCCTTCCGCCCCACAAACACCACGTTCTCCCGTGGCCTCCACTTGACACCTGTCGAGGGGGGGGGGGAAGTCTCCCTTTTCCTACCCCATGCTTTTGAACTAGGGCCGTTCTGCCTGTACCCCTTTTGCTCACAGCCAGCCTCCGACATTTCTCTCCTCACCGCTTAAACACTCGTCTCTCCCTCAAGCTTGCCCCCTGAGCTTGACTCCCTTCCAGCCTCCTGGGGCTATCTCTCCCCATCTCTCTCTTTGCTTGGCGATCCTCTGCATTCCAGACCTGAGAGGGGCCTACCTTCATGTTGGACATGAGCGCTCCCCCCTCTCTCGATTTCATCTAGCCTGCGCCTCTTTCACTTTCCGATCCTCACTCCATATCTCCTCACAAACCCCCGGCTCTTTCCTCCGCTTCACCCCGGCTCCCCCTCTCTTACTTTGCCATCACACTTACTCTTCAGTTCCCGTTTTCAAACTTTCACTCCCCGTCTCACTTTCGGTGGAGTCTGCTCTGCACCCGCTAGGGCTCCTTACTCGGTCACTTGACCTTTTCTCGTTTCTGTCAGCCCTCCGATCCACTTTCGCCATTTCCCCTCCTTGCCAAGTTCCATGGCTCCTTCCCCCACCCTTTCTCCCTCTCTCGTATTATCGCATTTTTCGCTAAGGTCCCCGCAAATTGAAAATCACACTAGTTGTATCCATGTTACCCGTATTAAAAGGGATTTGGGTTTGGGGGGCCGTCTCTTGCATCGGACCGCCCCTTGGCATGGATGGTGTGCTAAGTTGACCGGGCCCCACCAGGTACACACTTATCCAAGGGGGTTTTTCTACCGGGCTGGGGTTTCCCGGCTTTTCCCCTGGTGAGCGTTGCCTTACCTAGACTTATCCAGGACCCTTCAGCAGCTGGTCGTCGTCCGGGGTTTTGGGGGCTCCTCGAGCATGCCGCCGATTTTTTGGGAAGGGGGATGCACCCCCCCCCGCCCTTCGCCCCTACTTCCCCGTGAGGAACAGTTACGCAGAGGACCCACACTTATTAGGTAATGGGCCCGTCCTCACAGGAGTTTCAGGGCTGGACCAGTTGCCTCGCCCACCGAGTTACCCCCAGGAGGGTTGTGCCGATCACGCGACAGCCACGACGGGCGTCTATTGAGCCCCCGCCACAGGGTTCCCGCGGCAAAATTCAGCAATGCCCGTGCTTCTTTCCCCTCCCCCTTCCTTTTTCAACTGCCGGAGTTCGATTTTTCCGGGAGGGGGTGACCAGGTCCTCCTAACCCGGTGTATGGTGGGCTAGGGGTTGCCTATTCACCACAGGTCCGTACTTGGCCTCGGAGGATTCATACTCCGTTTGCCTTCCCCTACCAGGGGTGCCCTTTAGATTTTTCGGGCAATGTCCGTCTTTACTTTTACGGTTGGGTTGACCAACCCTCCCAACGTTCTCTTTTACCCGGGCTTAAACCGGCTTTTTCCTTCACCCGACAGACCTCGCGTTTTGCCTTTCGGTCCTCACGTCACGCCCAGCTCAGGGAACAGCAGAGTTCCTTTCTTGATACAGGAAAAGTCTAAAGGTAAGCCATCGGTTGCTGGCTACAAAGGTTTTTAGTCCCCAGGGATTTGGTTTTCCCTAAGAATTGCCGTGCAGCCCTATGTCCCAAAGGGAATCTCTGCTGTCAATTGATACTTGCGAGCCCTATGTTGGACAACAAAAATTCTAACAAATTTTGAATGAAAGATAGACTTCCAGAATTTTTTGGATTATTTTTCTTCAATGTTACTTCAGTTTTTCTTTAGAGTTTTTTCAAATATTAAATACCTATTCTTGAATACTGCTGCAATAGTTTGAAATTTCGGTTTTTTTTTTTAGCCAGTACATTCTAACTCGTGAAACAGAATAGACATAAAATACTTTTATTCCAATAAAACATCTCATTGCTTCAACAGAACAATTAAGGTTTTCCCCGTGTCAGCGGGTGTTTTTGGGTTTTTGTTTTTCCCACTCATAGTAATTGAAAAATATTTTGTATCATTACTCAAAATGGGTGGCAAGTTAACGCTTTCCCCCCCCTGTGCCCCCCCCCCCTTCGTGGTCAGGTGCTGGTATTTTGGGGAACATTCAATATTTTTCTTTCAGAATGGTCTTCTACTATTTTGGCTTTTTACAGGTGATTACCCACACTATCATTAAAATCATCAAACTCTCTCCATTTTTATTTTCTAAATCATGCTGAAAATATGGAACTTCACCTTCTTCGTCTGAGAGCTCCCAAATTAGATACATTCCCGTCTTTTTCAGATTCACAATTAATGAAGGCAGCTCTGCCTGTGAAAAATAAAATAAATATCATTGTAAAAATTTTTGAAAATAATATTCTTTAATGGACCTGAAAAAATTTAAATTTAATTTTTAAAAATGTTTTAAACCCTTTGTAAACTAACAAGAGCAATACATTCGGGCTATCAGCAAAAACAAAAATAAATTAGAATAAACATAGTTAGAAAACTGAAACATTCTTTAAAAATCTGACCATTGGAAACAATGTCCAGCTACTGTTTTTGAAACAATTTTAATTTTATCAAAATATTATTTAAATATTTAAAGGAAATTATTACACGCTTTAATAGAGACACATTAAAAAATTTCCCCAAATTAAAAAAAACTGGTCACCGCGCCAACAAAAGTATGCTTTTTGGGCGAAAATTTCTCACTGTCTTCGATTAATAAATATCAAGCCATTGAAAAATTATTCAACCGTGCTCCATCTACCTCTAGCGTCAAAACCCATCCAGTACCAAACGCTTATCTTGACGCCAGAAATTTTTTAAATTACTGTACAATGTGTCTATGGGGGATTGGGACTGAGTGGGTTAAAAATCACCGCTTTACCCACAACCTCTTTTTTATAATTTCAAAGAAATTCACATTACATTACCATTTATACTCTTTTTTAAGTTTTATTTACTTGGGAAAACCCTTAAAAACAACCAATACTATTAACTAAAACCAAAATAATAAAAAAATTCATAAAACAGCACTTAAATAACTTAATAAGAACAAAAAAAATATCTAGTCTTAAGGACAACACAGTGATTTAAAAGTTTTCCAAAGCAGAATACATTGTAAAAACATAAAATTTTTGAAACAAAAAATCTATTCATATATCGCCACCCCCTAGAACAACACGCACCTCCGCAGGACGGGTTTAGAATATCCCGCAGTAACCCCTGCTGTCGTAAGAAGCGACTTAAAGGGAGGCTTTGTGCAGGACGTACCTCGTTAGGGGCAAACTTTCCTAACTTTCATTTCCCTCCTTTTTTCTCTCTCCCTTCTTCTCCATTTTTTTACTTTCTTTTACTTCTTTGTTCCCTTCCCCCTTACGTTCATCTGCACGGAGGCCTTTGGCTCTCAGCGATGGGCCTTGGCTACTAAAGCCCGGGTCTTCTCGGACAATTACTGGATACCGTTGCCCCCCTCGGGGGGGGGTTTAAATAGTCCGCAGTAACCCATTTCTTTTGAGAAGCGGGCTAAAAGGGGAGGTTCTGTTTCAGGACGACCTCGTGTGGGGGCAAAAACCCTTTTCCCATATCTTTCCTTTTTACATCATTTTATTCTCCTTCACTTTCCCCCCTTTTTTCAACTCTTCCCCCCTTTGCTTTTTCTACCTTACCTTTTTCTTCCTTTCCCCCCAAGTTTACCGCCGAGGGCCTTGGCTTTCGTTGACGACCTTGGGAACTAACCCGGCTCTTCTCTCTTTATTATTGGATACCACTGCTTGAGCTCCCCGAATGAAAGTGCGGCCGGTTTTAATATCTTGGTAGAAGGGGCCCTTTGGGATGCAACCGGTACCCTTCTTGAGAAAAGACAGTTGCGTTCATGAGGGTCCCGGGCGTAAATTAGCACTTTCCTGCAAAACTTGCTGCGGTGACTCTCTTCGGCGATTCTCCATATGAAGGTTGTCGTCTAGCGTCGTATGGAGCCTCTCGTCGGGAAAGGGTTAAAGGGCCTATTGGTAGAACAATGGGGTCAACTGGGTCTTCGATCGGTACTTTTTCAGGTTGTCCTCCCACCATGAATGATTAAAATTTTCAGCTGCACCTTTCGTCCGCTGGCCACCGTAATGCCAAGTTTTCCCCTGGCATCTCCCCTGCCCGGCCCTCACAGGGCCGTTTTTAATGATGGAGGCGGGAAACGGGTAAAGCCGTCCAGCCCTGTCTTAAAAAACCAGGAAGTGGTGAAAGGGCCCCCGCCCCGCTTCTGGTGATGTCTCGAGTAAAGAATCTAGATCTGAAACGTGTCAGCCCATTTATCTCGAAGAGTGATAAAGGAGCAAACAAATTTTGAAGTTTTAATAAGAAACTGCGTGATGGCACATTATGATTCAACTTGACCGACACACAATCTAAAATTTTTAGGGGGATCTCCGAAATACCGTGAGTAATTACGGGCAAATATACAGTGAAAGGGGGAGCCCCACAGTTCTCAATGTTTGCAAGGGAGTGGTCACTTGTTAGACTGATGCGTAAGCATTGAGGGGATCTGTGGGAGCTTTCCCCCAGCATGTCACCCAAGGGTACGTATTTTCCAAAAAAGAAGGACAAGAAAAAAGACCCGGGTACTTATCTAACATTTGCGATCCTCCTTCCGAAGGGGGTCCGAGCAGTCTTCCACGTGGTCAGGTCGGGTGTGTCCCTACCCCCCGGCGCTTTTTCAGGCCCCGGAATTTGGGCCAAAAGAGCGTCCGGGTAAACCCAAACTTTTGGGATTGTGGACAGGAGCTCAGAAACACATGCGATTTCTCCTAAATACTGCGTCAACTGCAAGGGTCCGCATTCCGCCTGGTCTCAGGCCTGTCCTAAATGGAAGGTAGAGAAGAAAGTCCTGGAATAAAAATCGGGAGAAGAAGTTCTCTATGCCGGGCAGGGAAAGGGAATTTACGTATCAAGTCAAGCTCCGGATTCAAACTTCATATAGCCGGTTGTCAGTCAAAATAAAACTGTCCCAACTGCCATTGCGCAGTTAACTTCTAAGGAGCCAACGCGACCAGTGCCATTGGCCCTTTTCGAGCCCACTTATGTTGATCCCGCGCCAATTCTGTGGCGCCTAATTTTTAAAGGGGGCCCAAACCTCACACGGCGTCCCCCCCACCTTTTCACCGAGAGCCTCTCGAGGACCCCCCAAAGCCACCTGGGAAATCCCTCGAGCCCAACCGGGTACTAAATAAAGGGGCGGCCGTTGTTGAGCTCCACACCCACCTCTGTGTTTCCCGGAGGTGGGACGAGTTGGGGAACAGGTGAGGCCGCAAAGGCGATTCCAAACTGGTGCCTTGAAGATGGACCGCGGTGACCGCCAATAATTTTAAAAAAGCGTTCAAAGGGCCCTTAACAAAGCTTTCGCGCAAGGTTCCGACTACCCATTTTCCTTCAAAATAAACGAAGCCTCTCCTGAAACGGGAGGTCCAGGAGAGACGGGGAAAAGCAAGAGGACCTAAAAGGCCTCACCAAATTTTTTTATTTTTAAAAGGGTAGTAAAAATGGATTGGAGGATAATTTAAATATTTATTAATTAGTATGACGCTATACAATGGAATTGTGGGGGTTTATATGCTCGATAAGGTTTTTAAAAACAACAAATTTCTTCCCTGCATCCTTCCATCTTGTTTTGCAGGAGACCCATTTCCGCCCAAATGACAACCCAAATGCTTCGGGGTACGATGTGAACTACCGACAACCCCTTTTCCTTTGATGGGGTAGCGGAGGGTGGCTATATTGTTCGAAGCCTATATCATAAAAATTTTTAATTTGTTTGGACTCAAATTGATTGCTGTCAAGTCTCCCCCCCCTTTGGAAGTAACAATATGCGCTTTACTCCACCGGTGAGCGGTTCCTAAAGGACTCTGAGCCCTCTTTATACAACTTCCCGCCCCCTATATCATCTTGGGGGTTTTTAAAGCGCATAACTGGTGTGGGGGGCTAATTTTACAGCGCCGTGGAGGATGGGAAGGTATTCTTGTCTCGGGGAAAACCTGGTGCTATGAACACCGGGACCCAGACACACTTCTCTTCTTTTTTGGGGTATCCTCTGCCATCACCTAACCTTATGTAGTCCCGGGATCGCTGCTCACTTCTTTGGGAGGTCCACACGGACCTATGTGGCAGTGACATTATCCCAATTTGCTTACACCTCTTAAAGTCTCCAATCGGGGGCGATTTTCCCCAGGGTGCTAAACGTTGACTGGGATAGATTCCGCGGCTTTGCGTATTTAGTGAATCGACATCCTGGGCGTCGATGGTTAGGCTGGGGATTTACTTCGACGGTCATCGCCGGGGGGCAGGGCTTCCATCCCTAATCCGCGCACCATCTGTTCCCTGGTGGAACGAGAGTGTGCCTGGGTATTTTGACCGTCGAAGGCTCTACGTTATTTCCATCGACCCCCACTAAAAAGAATCTGAGTCATTCCGAATTACGCGCTGTGCTCGCCGGTTACTCGAGAAAGCAGAAGAGAGTCTTGGGGGACAGTTTACTTCAACCCCTTTCATTACACTCCCAAATTAAAGTTTGGGCCCAAAATTCGTAAAATTAAGTAGTAGCAAAAATTCAATTAATAAATTTACCTGCCCTCATGTCTAACGGTTCGCTTGTCTCTCCCCTGTGGAGGGTCTCAAAAAATTGGGCTCGATGTTTGCCTTATTTCTAGCACGCGGGGCTCTCTAACGAGGGTTTGCGGTGCAAACGGAGCATCGAAACGCTTACTATTGATTTTGGGCAAGTCGGGGGGAGAATTATTACTTTCCCCCCTTTTCTAAAGAGGAAAAATTATTATGCCCCGTCAGGGGGCAATTTCAACTTTTGGCCCGGATGTATCATTATGAAATTGTTGCGCCAAAAATGTCTTGCTGGACGGGGGTTCTCTTAGGACCTCTAAATTTTGTTTGGGATTCTCGCAATTCCAACACTGTGGGGGAAGCAACCGTTATTTCCCCCTATAAAAAGTGGCAAGGATAAAATTTGAGCCAACTTGTATAACGATAGCCTTAACTACTGTGTATGCAAAAAAATTAGAAAAAATGATAAATAACGACTTATATGGTGTTTAGATCCCCCCAATTGCTATCCAAATTTTAATGTGGTTTTCGCCGTACCCCATCACGGGTTTATCATCTTCGTCCGTCTTGGGATGCTGTTCTGACCCTTTTCCCCTAAACAGCATCTTTTGGCTGTTTTCTTTGATTGGGAGAAGCGTACGGAAATAATGGGGTTTTCGGCATCTCAAAAAATTTTTAATTGGGGGGTTCCGGGGGAGCCCCTAATTTTTTTTTAGCAAAAATTTTTTGTCAGTTTGCCCCTTCCGGGGAAGGGTAAACAACACCTTACCGATGATTTTTTTCAGAAAAATGGGGTGCCAGGGGAGTCTTTTAGCTGCTCGTTGTTCGCTATTGCGATAAATAGCATTGTAGACAACGTGCGCTTACCTGTACGTTCATGCTTTTTTGTGGATAAACTACGCAATTTATTGCAGTTCATCAAGTCCCCACGGGGCTGAACGACAGATAAAAAACTCGCTTTTAAACAATCTATGGTTGTGGGCTCTCGAAAATGGCTTTCGTTTCTCTGGGGCCAAGACGACTGTCGTCCACTTCCATAGATTACGCGGAATACAGCCATGCCCCCAATATTTTAATGAACAACTTTGTTTTACCTGTCCCGAGCCCGTAAGGTTCCTGGGACTTTTATTCGATTTTAAACTAATTGGATCCCCCCTTTCAAAGACCTGAAAGCGGGTGTGTTAAAGCTTTAAATTTTACTTAAAGTTGGGGAGTGGTCGCTCTTGGGGTGCGATGGGAAAAAACCTTGATGCGCCTTTATAGAGCCTTGGTGAGATCAAAACTTGATTACGGCAGTTTTGTATAGGGTTTCCCGCTGGGCCCCTCGGCTTTAAAAGATGCTCGATAGCTTCCCCCGGGCTGGCATTCGACTGGCTACTGGTGTTTTTTTCCCTAACCAGTCCAGTCGTCAGCATCTGTCCCGGAGCCGGTGACCCCCCCTCTTTCTTCCCGGCGGTCTTTATCTCCGGGCATCTTAGTGTGAAATTTCCATTGCAGCCAAAAAATGTTGCTTACCCCTGTGTTTCATCCCCCTAACCGTGTCTTGTTTTGAAACTAAATGTCGTAGTACAAGGCCCGGGTTTGGGGTCCCCGGGTGCTATCGGTTTTCGAACGTGTGGGTTTTTGTCCTGCCAAAGGCTATCCCCATTACCAGGTCGAGTTTCCCCTGGAAGATACGCCCCCCGAAAAAGCCTTTTGATCTTGCCAAGTTCCCCAAAGCGCCACCCCCTTTGTATATGAGAGGATTTAATGAGTCCCTCCATCGCTTTCACGGAAATTTTTGCGCATCTACACTGAGGCTTTTAAATCTGGAGCCTCCGTGGGATGTGCTTTTGTTGTGGAAGGATCCAATTTTAAATTTGGTTTACCTAAAAAAACCAGTGTTTTTACGGCTGGGAAATTTATGCCCTTTTTAAATCTTTGTGTTTTGTTACCCCAAAATAGTCACCCCTTCTGTCCTCATCTGCACGGATTCCATGAGTGCTCTGTTGGCATTGTCCACTCTCTACTCCTGGAATCCCCTCGTGCAAAATGATACATGAGCAAATTTTAAAAATTGAAATTCCCTTAAGCACCCGGCTTGCCTTTTGCTGGATTCCTGGTCCCCGTGGTCTTCCCGGAAATGAACTGGGCGGCCAGGCAGCCAAGGAGGCAAACACGCCTGCCTCCGGAGGCGAGTCTGGGTGTATGTTTTTAGATCTAAGGGGGTTTTGTTCGGCGTGGATTTTTCGCACCTGGCACGGGGGAGTGGGTCTCGACCCCTGTTTTAGAAAAAAGCTGCGGTTCCCTCAGGGACGGTGTGTTGCGGGTGGCCCCTTTTTTTTCTTTTCCCAGAAAGTCTGGGGAGAGGGGTCATCGTGGGCGGGACTCCGCGTCGGGGATACTTTTTAACCCCCGGATTTTTACTCAGAGGGGAAAAACCCCCAGTTGTGAAAATTTTTCGATGTCCCTTATGTGCACCACATTTTGGTGGAGGGGTCGAGTTTGCCCCTTTTCGCCTGGCCCCTTTATTTTTTAAAAGGGACCCCTTTGTTTTTTAAAACGCGACCCCCGCTTTAAGGAGGTTTTTTTGTTTAAATCCCTTTTTTACGCCAGGCGAAATTTTTTTTTGTGCCTTTGAGTCACTTTTTTAAAGTGGCTCACTGGTTTTTTCTCATTTTTGAGACCCTTTTTAAAAAATTTTAGTTTTACTTTAATGGGTTTGTCTTGTCGTTTTTTCCATTTTTTAAAAAACTTTAATAAAAAAAATTTTAACAAAGTTAGTTTTTTCTTTTTAACTAATATATTGTTTTTAAAATTTTTGGGTTTTTTTTTTTTCTTTGAGTGATTCAACCCGTGGGTTTTTTTTTGCATTTTTCACTCAATTTTACTTGAGGCCCCTTTGGGGAAAAACCCATGGAGTATATTTCAGGCCTAATGATTTCGATGTGTCGATGGGCTCCAAACACAAAAATTAATATAATTAGAGAACCCAAATCACCCTCCAGAGAGAAAAAATAATTTTAAATTACAACAAAAAAACATATTTATAATAAACATACTATCTTTTGGGTATTTATTTACGATTGTAAAACCCTTTTAAATTTGTCTTTATAATGTTTAATATTTTAATTTTCGTCGATCCTAAACCCGGATTGAGTAATCTAACATTGACGACATGAAGACCTCCCCAAAATAGTGCATTCTTTGTTGCATCACCGTATTGGGTTTTGATACAATAAAAGGGTTTTGTTGACTAACAATAAGCGTCCTTTAATAGCACATGGAGGTATATTCCATTCGCGGTAGGAATTACTCTCTGAAAAAGGGCCTTTTTTCCTACCAATATCCTACTATTTAATAGATTTATGGTAGGGAAAAAGGCCTTTCAGAAGTCAATTCCTACCGTGAACAGACATTATAGGGAAAACTCTTAAAACACTCTTTGTGGGCCCCCCAATCATCCGGTATTTGAAGCCCAACCTTTCCATTACTAGCAAACTGGTATATACCCCGATTTTCTTACGATGTGGGTAACTCGACTCACACCGCCCGGTCTTGGGGAGCATCGGACAGCTCTGTTCAACATTGAATTAGAAAGGCTCGATTGTATAAAGGTGATCACTCTGCGAAAGCTCGAGCAAAAATGCGTACTTGCCCTGTATCTTGTATAGCTTCATTTCTAGCTCACCGCTCAGTTTATACAAATTAGACAAACATTCCCGCTGATATTTGACCTCGATGGCTACTAAGTCACCTGCACATCACTTGGCCAATAGGTCCCAATTCTGGAGATAGTGTGCACGCTCCCTCACATGATCATTAGCTTCGAAGGTGCACAGATCATGCAAGAGACGGGGTGGAGAAGTCGGACCACCACAGAAGAAACACAAATGCTCGTTTGAAACTACAGGTGCATTAGAACTAGTACTCATGAATTATTTTTCACCACCAACTCCATCGCCACCACCAGAATCTTCTGTTGCCCTTCACTTCTGAGTTCAATACAGTTCCGTTTTGTTAACCTTTAAACTGCAGGTCTTGTGATACTTCACATTGTGGTTGCAAATAGTGGACTCCACACCACTGCCATCATCGAGATATTAACAGTGATAAGATACCTACGATATGCGGTAAGTATATAGTACTAAGAATACTAAATTACAAAATAACTGACCAGAATTCTAACAATTTTTACTCAAATTTCGCGCAATTTGAGCTCGGCTTTGCTAGTTAACATTAAATTAAACCCCGTTTTATTAATACAGATGCATTCAAGGTCGTCTGGAATTGAATGTTATAGTAATGTATGCCATTGAATGAGCAAGAAGATTTTGGGGGGTGGGGTGGAAGTATCCGCCCCGCCAGAGGAGAGAAATGTGTAATTTGGACCGTTTATAATTTAAATTGGGCTAGGACATTTTTAGGGAGCCCCGCGTATCCCCTTCACACCCCTCCCCATACTTCCCAGCATCTGATTTTTAAATTACAAACTTTCCATTTTTATATTATGTAGTGAATTTAATTTTTTACCATACCAACTACTTGCTTTAATTA
Organism: Timema cristinae; assembly: GCA_039000515.1. Classification (NCBI taxonomy): domain Eukaryota; kingdom Metazoa; phylum Arthropoda; class Insecta; order Phasmatodea; family Timematidae; genus Timema; species Timema cristinae. The sequence goes on from JBCFYV010001733.1 coordinate 47,346, forward strand.
TTTTAAGAATATGTAAAGTTACTACCACCCCATGCTCCCTCTTTTTCCAGTTCCCGCATTACCAATTTAAAATTGTAGGACTTAATTTGCTATCTTATGTGGTATTGTTTACGTACTTACTAAGTTTCAATTTTGAGCATACCGAAAATAGTGTTTTCTATTTGTTGTGTACATTTTAAGATCTTTAATTTCCCGGGCTTATATTTAGAGATTACATATAGGCCTATTTATTTTTCAGACATCATTTGGCTATCCGTGAAGGTCTATTTACCTACATGCATAGTTCAAATTTCAAGACTTATTTGGAGTTGTATTTCTACTACACCAAAAAGTTTTTATATAACTAACTCTTCCCCACTCTACTAATTTCCTGAAGTTCAAACTTTCTGAATTTTATAGTTATTTGGAGTACCACACTGATATGTAGTTTTATTTATTTATTTTATATTAGTTTTATAAATTTTGAAGTTCCCCAAACCCCAACACCTTTTCCCAACATTCATTTTGGCTTTCTAGAGTTTTCTCTGTACCCGTTTTAATGAAATGATTT
>JBCFYV010001734.1:0-43718 GCA_039000515.1 Timema cristinae
TATAAAGTTAATATAAATTAAAAAACGTTTATAAAATTAGGACGATATTATTGTCAATGCTCTCACATATTCTTTAGGGGCAAATCAGTAACATTACATGTCTATACAATTTTAATTTTAAATGGGACCCAGGAAATAGGGCGGGGGTATAAGGGGTTATAAAAATAAAAACAACTTTTAGCTGGATAGAGTATTTAAATTTGGCAAGTAGGTAGAATGACCTTTCAAAATAACCAAATAAATCTTAATATTTGAAATTTATAAGTGGGAATTTAAAAAATGGTAGGGGAAAGGGCTGGCTCAAAATTTAAAAAAAACTAATACATTCAACAACTTCTCTGTGTGATAGAAAACTTAAACTCTGCATAGGCAAAGATACCACTCCAAATAACTATAAAAGTCCAAAAATTTAAACATTTTTAATAGGAGTCCATAAAAAAGGGAGTTTATACATAGATTAAGTATGGAAAGAAAGTCTAAATTTGGCATGCTGGTAGAGGTACGGCTTCAGACAACCAAATAAGATTTAAATTTTAGACTTTGAATTTTGTAGTTATAGAAATGGGGGGGAGGAGGCTAAAAATTTCAAAACCAGTGGATAAACTACTTTTATGTGTGATATAAAACTGGAATTCGTCAAGCAGAGATAGGGACCACCCAAATTAACTATAAAGTATGAACATTTTAAATTTCAAAATTAGACTACAGGAAACAGGGAGGGAGAGGGGTGGATAGGGGTTTACAAGTGTAACGTTGATTGACATCAACATTACAAGCATGAAGTATATACTAGCGAATGAACACTATTTCAACAACACCGAAGAATAAACAATATTGTACTCCCCAAGAAGTGCCCCGTTTCTCGGCTAGTGTGTCTCGACTCTCGTTAAACAACATCCCTGTTCGCGAGCACTTTTTCTGCACCGAGTGTGAAAACAAGACTAAACGAGTGAAAGGTGTGGAAATTGAGCGCGAGGTCACCCGTGCATCATGGGAATAACCTCTTTGATAGACAGTGATGTTCTACGCGCCCCTCCAATGATCTAGTTGTTTCCTTTGGTGACTTACGGCCCCTTCCCTCTGTTCCGTGTGATTGTTCTTTGATGTTCTTTTGTTTCCCTATGTTCCCCTCCCCTCAGAGAATAACGCTTTATATACGGGTTCTGTTTGTGTTGTAGACTCACTTCTTGAATCAACCGTGTCGCTAGACACTTGCTCTAGGATGGGATTTTTCCCAAGGTATATACAAAATTAATTGTGGGCTTACTTTCTGTTATTTTGGGTTAAATCACTATTTTTTGTAAACATGACGATTACGTTAGCCCAACGTGTCGTATATATTTTATTACAGGTTATAATGTATTATTGGGAGTTTTTGCCCTTCCGGCGTGGTAAAACAATGGTTAAAACCATGAGGGATATTATCTCTTTGTATTTTTTTGATCTTACATCTTTTAAGGCGTAATGCCTGGATAATATGGGAAATGTTTATAGCCCATAAGGCTAAATATTGTTTGTACTTATTTTTTTATGGCTAAGTATATGATTTACTATCTTCTTTAAAAGATAGATTTTGGTTGCCGTAAATAGTTGTGTTTGTAAATTAAAATTTCTAAGTCATATGATTCAATCCGGTTTTGAAACGCGGATGGTTGGCCTGTGGCAGCTAGTTATTGTTGTCATTATACTGCGGGTTGCCACGGAGACCCATAGAGAAGTTATATATTAATCTTGAAAATAATTGTTAGGACAAATGTTGTTATGGCAACGGTACAACAGTATTATCATGGGCATAACCTGTTCTTGATATATCTATATAAATATATATATTTTTTATTTATTGTTACCTATATATATATTGTTATATTTTTCAAATAAATATAACATGCGATCTTTAATTTTCTATTGCAGGTAAAACAGTCATTGTCTTTACTCTAAGGATTCTCGCCTCTTTCCCCCCCCCCCCCCCTAGACTGATAGTACAAAATAACGGGTGATGGTTGGGAAGGCTTCATGACAGCAAATTGTTGTATAGGTCAGACTGAAGACCTATTCGCATTTATGTGGTCCTACTGCTCTTCTGCAATTAATCATTTGCTATTTTTTTTTTAAGGCCCTCTTTAGTTTATGTATATGTGCGCCTGTCCTTGTCCATTAGAGGAGAAGGAGGGCGGTACACAAGTAGGAGGTAGAAAATTTAAATTTGTCAGGAATGTAGAGGGATAACTTCAAATAACCACAAATATATTTTAAATATTAGTTATTTCAAAGGAAGCTGGTGATATAGGGGGTCTCAAATTTTTAAAACATAAAAGACTAAATTACTTCTCCAAGTGTTAGATGATTGACATAAGTCAGGTGGGTTCAGTGACCAACTCAAACAGTATCAAGACCTGAAGTATTACATTTCAAAATTAAGGCTCGGAAAATAGTGAGTAAAGGTCCCCTTAAAATATTTACAAAGCTATATAAATACAATTGTTGTAGAGATATAAGCTTGAAACGTTACCATGTAATCTAATAATAAAACAGGTTTGAGTCGCAAGACAGTGATACAATGTTCACGTAATTCCCTTTAAAAAAATCTCATCTGATGCCGCTATGCTCATGATAGATGTTCCAATAACTGTTTATTTCACCAAGTGAAGAAAATTAAACTATATATTTCTACTGGAGCGATATTTATTTGATTTGGCCAAAAAAATTGTTAAAAAAACTGGAAAAACAGTGGCATATTCTTGCGTTTCCTACATTCTTGAACAAGTGGTATTTCAAAATTGAAGCCCATGAAATGGTATCGCTTAAAATGTATGCAACCAAAATATAACATTCTTTACGATATGGTTAGGTTGACATTTGGTAGCCACGTAAAATATCATATAAAATAACCAAATAAGTCTTAAAATTTCAAATTGGAATTGTGGAAGCTAAGGAGGGTGAGGGTAAGGAGGGTGAGGGGGACAGAGTGGGTTTGGAAATAAGAGTAAATTGCCATCTTTTCAAAGAATAAATACTTTAATGCATGAAAGAATATTTAAATTGGCCAATTTGAAAAAACCCACATAACCATATAAGTTAGAAAGTTGGAATTCGAAAATTTACTGCTGGGAATTCGGAGAGGCCTCTAAAATTTCCTAATTAAATAAAAACTCAAATATTTCCAAAATGCGGTACACTTTAATACTAATTAAACCCCCCTCATCCTAACACAATAGCGTAATTAGAAACTACATAAGCGTATAATCGAACAAATATTAAGGCACAATGATAACAAGAATAACAAAATAAACATGTTATTGATGTTGACCACAAAAAATCACTTTCCCAAAAGGCTCTTTTAAAAAATTGGCTGTAGTTAGAAAATTGGAACATTAAATTTGTAAAGACAGAGGGAAAAAGTTTATACTAAAAAATAAATCAACAGACAAACTAAAGACTATCTTAAAGTGGATAAAATTAGATTTACAAATACACCCGCTGTTAATCGGGATACCTAGGAGCGACGTAACAATTAAAATAAACACATTCAAGTGACATAACCCTTTGGGGACCATGATTCTCTTTTGATAATAAATGATGGGTTCATATACGTATATGATTCTGTAAAAGAGTCTATTAATTTAATTCATGCTCATTGGGGAAATTGATGCTTTTTTTCAAACATGTTTCTACGATCGTGCTGGGTAAAGATTGTATTGTCATTTGGGGTACGACGGCCGCCCTGCGATTGCGCTCGTTTGTGGGACTCCAGATTGTAAACAGGTAATATTTTCCTTCTAAGATTTATATTTATTTAAATTCGATAACTGAGTTGTGATTGCCATGGTTAGCTTAGGATTGTACACGAAGGAATTTTCAAATTTTGACAGTTTGGAATGTTCACCAAAAAAAGTAAGGATGTTATAGCTAAAAAGTCAAAGCTCGATTTATTACAATCATGAAATAAAAGTGACCAAAATATTATGAAATATATCAATTTCCAAATTAGTTGACAACATATTTTTACAGATTTCTCTTAAATCTTATTTCTGTATTATTACTGAATTGATATTTTGATGGTATGGATTAAAATTTTAGGTTTTCAAACTTATCCAAAACTTCATAATCAAATTTTTTCTATACTTTAAAGTAGATGATTTTTATACCAAACACTTAATAACTATACCCTGTGATTGGCTAAAGTTAAGGTAATTTTTCATTTACTTTGTATTTGCAACAATTTACTCATTTCCCAAAACGCTTTTAATTGTGATATAAATTTTTATTTATTTTTTAATAAAATCTCAAATTATTAATTGAAATGAAAATATTGTTATATAATAGTAAAAAACGCATACTGAAAGAGTTTTCAAGTGTAAATTTTTATATTTATTCTATTCCACTTTAATTAAAAATAAGAGATATTTAATTTTCCATACAGACACAACGAGGTGTTAGACAAGTTTATTTGGACAAAACATTATGAGCTTTTTGTTATGTAATCCTAACGCGCGTTTAGGAGATAAGCTTCATTTTCAAGACTTGATTTATTATAAACTGATTTAAAACCGATTTTGTAAACTTTCATTGCACATTAATATTAAATAATAATACTGATACTTAGTAACCCCCCTCTTACACACGTTCGGGTTGTACGTTAAGTACTAAATACGCTTATGGGTTAGGATTTGAGAAGTTGATATAGAGGACGTGAACCCAAAATTTGCGTGGAGGGATGGGGGAAAACCATTTAGGGAAAACCACCCAGTTCAACCGAGCGAGATTCGAACCTCGGGCTCCCTGTCCTCGCAGTCTAGCTCAACATGAAACTAAGCTTAGCTAAAATATGCCACAAAGGTGGGTATTAGTATAAGATAATGTTTGAATATAATCATTCCAGTGTTTAAATAAGGGGTATTTCCTATACCAAATACATACTTAGGAAACTCTTTCCATTGTATTTTCCAATGCTTTTTAAATTTTTTTTTTAGTTAATAAAGTAGCATATCACTTGTATATTTTTGTTTAAAATTAATTTGACAACAAAAGTAAAAAATAAAATGCAACCTTTACAACTTAAGTATTTAAAATTTTAAATTTCTGATATATTTTGTAGGCTGTGTCTTACTTCCCATTACAGATATCCGCGTATTACTCCAATGGAAAGGAATTAGGAAGGCAAATTTTTTTGGGAAATGTGCCCGTATTTACGTTGAAATATAATTATAAATATTTTAAGAAAAAAACACTTACTACACCCGATCGGGATTCGAACACTGAAATCCCAGTTATTTAAAGTTTCATTTCAATGAAAAAGTGAATTGCAAAGAATTTTGACCGCAGATGCGGGTCACAAAATATTTAATAATTCCTTTAAAAAGTGTATTTCCAAGACAGCGCGTCCTTACTGTTTGAAAAAATTTTGGTCAATGAAAGGGGGTGAGGCAGGATAACCGCAGCTCTTATCTCTCACCAGCTGGTCTTTCCCAAGAGAACATTTTGTAGAGGTCTTTCCGGGGTGTCTGGGGTATCCCATACCCCCAAGGGGGAAAGGGGGGGGTGTCCAGGAGCCTTTCCCCAATTTTTTTTTTAATTAGGCAATGAAACCTACGTTTTTAGCTATCCTGAAAACGTGAAAAATGTTACAAACTAACTTGATTTATAAGCTTTTAAATTACAAAATAAGTATTATGGGTTAATACATTATAATTAAGCCTTTTAATACACTAATCACTTAAATTCCATGAAAAATTTACATACAGTAGATAAACATAAAGCGTTCATATTAAAATTTCTGAACTTTTCAAGTACTTTAATTTATGCTCCAACCTTTTTGATTTACAATGTGCTGGGTCCAGGGGCAGGTTTTTCCATTTTCCTTGATTCATACTTTTCAGATTAAACCTGACCTTCCTCAGAAAGGACTTGTTATTTTGATGCCATAACAGAATTTGCTTTAATATAAAGAATATCTCTTACAACTGACAGAGATAATCTTCCTCTTTCAGCCCTCTAAAAAGACCCCATCATTGAAAAAATACGCTCAGCTGGAGCAAAAGTACCAGGCAGACACATGGCGAATTCTACTATTTTGAAAATATTCACAAAGGAGACATTGCTTCTAGAAAATGCTTCAAATACTTGTTTCCATTTCTCTTGATTTTTTAGGGGTTTCATCTTTTGGTAGTGAATCACATTCAGGTTTCAGATTTTTCAGAATTCGGATTAGTGACGAACGCTCATCAAATAGTTCATCCACATTTATGGAATCCGGAATAACGCTGGCTACAGTTAAAGCTCTGTCTTCCATCTCATCCCAGGTAGGGTCATGTTGTAGCGTTAACCATTTAAGGGGGAACTCCCACCAAATATCTAAAATCTTGTATTTCAAAAATCCTTAAATTGATGTAGTTATTATTTAATAGTTTTGAAATTTTTCTCCTTTTAAAAATAAAGGGGTTTGTTTTTACAAAAAAATTATTTGTTTTTGTAAACCCAAACCCATTAAAAGATATAAAATATTGAACTTAACGTTTTAAATAATTTTTATGATTTTTCTTCCATGTTATCCCCAAAAATACCTTTTCAAAAAATTTTAGTCTTTTTTTAAAAAAAGATTGCTTTTTGGGGTTTTTCCCTAAATAATTTAGATTTTTTAAAAAATATTAAAATATGATTTTAATTAATAATTCGAAAAAAAGGGTGTTTTTAAAAAAAAAACTATATTTATTAATTAAAAAAATAAATTTAAAAAAATATGTAAACAATTATTATTTCACCCCTGTATTTTTAAATTCCTTTTTTCCCCTGAAAGTTTTGAACCAGCACATAAAATGTTGTATTTTTTTAAAAGACAATATCATTGTTTTTAAATTGATTACCAACCGGGTTGCTGTGTGTGTCTCGTGAACCCATTTCCCCCACCGCTCAACGACCCTCTAGCCCCCCCTCACGTTACAGAGGGTTTTGTTGCAACTGACGTCCCCAAACTGGTTTTCAAATAGACATTCTTCAGTGAAAATAGTTTTAATTTTTTTGTTTGTTTTTTTATAAAAAAATCAATACATTTTAAGAATATTATTTTATTTTTTTAGTCCATGTGTGATTTTTTTTGGGTGTTGATGTATTTGTGATATTTTAAAACAAATTATCAAGTTTCATAAAAAATATTTGAGACTTACTGTATGGGCCGGGGGTTAAATCTTCCCCTCTAAAAGACGTGTATTAATCACAACTTGGAATGTTGGATCCCAGGCCTCCACAGTGGTTCGGATCCCGTTAAACTGTAGGCCTCTATTTGTCTCACAACACCCTCCCATTGTACCTTGGTAAGTGGGTAAACCGAACGGTGTTAAAAAAATAAAAAATTTTAATAAAATAAAAATAAAAATAATAAAAATAAAAAATAATTTAAAAACAGTCCCCCAGGGGGGAACAAAAAACCATCACCTTAAAGTAAAAAACCCCAAAAAAAAAAATTAAAATAGTATTCCTCGGTAAGTTTAGAATTTAAATTGTTCTATATCGAATATAAACAGGTATTTAGTTAGCTAAAAATATAATATTCCCCCCTATTTTTAATAATATAATAATAAAACACATATTTTTCATTTTAATGTTCATAAAAATATTAATAGTTTTTTAAATGCACGTAGAACAAAAAACTATTAAGTTCGTAAAAAAATTTTTTCATAAATCACAAACTAATAAAATTTTAATGAGATATTTTATCGAACAATATTAAATATTATAAAATTTTGGGTGCGTGGGGTAAGTTTCGGGATCATGTTTGGTTTGCTCGTAAGGGAAAATTCGGGGTTCAAATCCATCCACGTGGACGAGGGCTGTTTTTTTCCCCCTAAGTTTTATCCCCCTTCACGAAAAGTGCGGATCGTACTTTAAATTTTATTTTTTCCTTTATCTCTTTTCCGTTTTACAATTAAAATGTGTATAACACGTGGATAGTAGGGGGCCGTATTAATATAATAATTTTTTTGGTTTTAAAAAGTATTAATTTATTATTTGAATTTTTATGTGTGGGTAAGGAACGGGCCCCAATCTAGTTTTATTTTATTTGTTGTATTTAACGTGCGTTTTTCTGAACCAAATGTTTTTAAACACACAAAAATTTTCTATGATGGAAAAAAGGGGCCCTAACAATTTTCCCGGGGAAATGATTTTCACAAACCTTACATGGTTATTTCATCCACAATCAACATGGGACCAATGGTTTACTTTCCCTCCAAAAGAATTTGCTTGAATGTTATCACTCGAAAGAAATCCTTGCCCCCCGGCGAGGTTTTAACCCGAAACCGGGTCTTAAGCAGCACTTTACTCCAAGCCCAGTGAAGTAACCCAAAAACGCTAGCATAAAGATGCGCAACAAACACAAAACAAATATTGTTCGAGAATAGGAATAAAAATCTCAACAAAAATCTATATGGCGCAATGAGCCGAAAAATAAATGCAAGTTCATTTAGTCTTCCTACTGCAAGGGGGAGATCGGGGTTCAATTCCACCGGCACTCTCGAGAATTTTTTTCAAAATTTTTAATTATTTTTTTCTATATGCAAGATAGACTTTCCCTATTTTTCCCCCTTCATCCCCCCTTCCTATTAACGGGATTTAAATTTGTAAGTTTGAACGGTTATAAGGCAATGAGCTAAAAAAAAAGCGAAAAAACGTCGAGCAGGACCTTGTCTGGGTGTTTGCCATTATGGGGCCCGGGAAAAAACCTTACAAAAAATGCAAAAACTTTTTGTGCTAACTTGTATGTTTTTTTTTTAAAATTGCATATTTTTTTTTCTCTTTAAAAAAAAAACTTTACACGAATCAAAAATTTGGGGAGCTTTGAGCGTAAAATACCACCCCTCTTTTGATTAAGAAAAGATGTCAAAATATAATTCAATAGATATATTGTATTTTTTTATTTTAAAGGAAAATTTTTTAAATTTTTTTCCCTATAAATCAGGTAAAAAAAATTTTATTTTTAATTAAAAAGTAAATAAAGATAGGGGAAATGTTAAGGGTGTTAAATTTGAAAAAACATTTTTTTAAAAAACGCTCTTTCCAAAACTGGGGTTTTTTTTAAATATAATTGTTAGGTTAACTTTTATGCAATTCCCTTTTAATTTATTGTCTTAAAAACCCTTGTGTGCATTTTATGTTTTGAAATAAAATTTTCGTGATGAAAATACAAAAATGTTTTTTTTTTTAATAATTTTTTTGGTTTGGCAAATGCTGTCATTTTTATTAATTTATTTTAAACAAATATTATTTAAGCAATTTTTTTTGTCACTACAAAACGCATTGTTCAACCTCGATTTAGTATCTGTATAACATAATAACTTTCCAGATAGCTAACTTTCTTTTGTGACTAAATATTATTTTTGGGTTTACGGGGAAAAGAGCTTTTTTAAAAATAAGGTTTAGGGTGAAATCATTCACATGTATAATTTACTGGGGTGTACATTCTTTGTACTATTAAACTTTTAAAATTTGGGGACGTTAACATTGGGTGCTAGCATTTATAAATTCCTCCTTGCACAATAAAAAGCAAACTTGGAAATCAAAAATTTTAATTTTTAAAACGCTCGCGTCACCTTAAATTTAAATTTTAACACTTTTATTTTCTGGAGGGGTCCTTTTACCTTTTCCCAATTTCCAATTTTCTACCAAATTAAAAAGTCTTTCTTTTTTTGACCCCCTCCTCCAACCCCGGAGCCCAATTTTAAAATTCCTTATTTTGTAAATTTTCCTTGTTAAATGAGTTGGCCTTCTAAAGATCTTAAAAATTTCAATTTTTTGTTATTTCGAAGGGCTTAGTTTTTTCTGAACACAAAAATAAACTCATTTTTTTTTTTTTTATATATTACTAGCTGAAGTACAGCTTTCCCCGAAGAATAGTTAGGGTAATAAAAAGATTAAAATGGGTAAAAAAAAACTCAAATTAATTTGGGGTTTAGTAAAAGTTAAAAAAAAGGTTTAAGTATATATAAAAGGAGGTCAAAGGGAAAAGTACGGACAGACAGACGGGCATTGGGGAAAATCATGTTTATGTTTCAGGGGGATGAAATTTTGACATTTATCGAAATTTCGATTTAAATTTTTTTTGCAATCACAATCTAAAAGATTAGATCGTTCCTTGTATTTATTTTTGTTATTTTAAACAGTAAATAAGGTATTTTTTAATTCAATATTTATCTGGTTTGGGCCCTTTGCATATAGAGTTAGTTAATTTGCTTTTTTTTATTAGGAAATTCGGGGGTTATTTTAATGTGTGGCATTTACCCCTTTTGAAATATAAATTTAAAACCTGGTTTCAAAAGGTTCTTATGCATCGACACACTTTAAGCTTTTTATTTTAACAATCACATAATTTAAATGTAATTATTAAAATTATATTGAGCTTGTATTTGGGGGGAGACCAATTCCCCATTTTTTCCCTCTTTTGGGGGTGTGCCAGGGTATATTAATTATTGGGTTATTTAATATATATTTCTCGTATATTATTTATATTTTTCTGTGTATATATATTTTATTATACACACGAGTATATAATATCCAAGGAAGAATAAACGAAAAATTATGCACTATCTTTTTTCGGTGGTATGCTTAAATTTTTGAGGAAAAACTCAAATATTCTTGTTAATAGGCTGCATTTTAAAAATTTTTCGAAACAAAATATCTATTAAAAAACTGTTTTTTTTTTTTGCTTAAAAACTTTTTTTGACAGTATTTTATTTTGTGATAAATTAAGGGGAAACTTCCCTTTAAAAACATTTTCCGTAAATTAAAATTATAGTACCAAATTACATACCTCTCTTTAGTCTAACCCAAGGTTTGGTTTACTTCCTTATATTTACATTAAAAAAAAGGGAAATTTTTTCATAATTGTCGCGGTGGGGGGACGCGGCAGTTGGCCAAAAAGGATTTGGCCAAAAAAATTGAAAAAAAAAGTCTTTTTGGTCTAAAAGTTTTTGGGCCCTAAAAGGCGTTGGCCAAAAAGGCGTTGGCCTAAAGGCTTTTGGGCCTAAAAGGCATTTGGCCCAAAAGGAGTTGGCCAAAAAGTCATTGGCCTAAAATGTAAATTTAAAACCTTGGGTTATCTTCGGAAAAAAAAAGGTACTTTTTAAGTTGTTATCGGGATATGATGCCAATGATGAAAGGGTAGTTACAATATTTCAAAAAAACATAGCAATACCAATAAAACTAGATCAGTTTCCAAAAACTATATCCCCTTTTTTTAAAAGTTTTCCGATTTTATTTCCTTTTTAAATATATCCCCGGTCATAAGTTAACAAAAAAACTAAAAAAAACCCCATCTAAAACTCTTTTTACGCGCGGTAAAAATTATATGGAACATTCAAATTAGGGGGCTTTTGACAACTTTTTCCCCGAAAGGAAAAAATAAAAAGTGGAAACCAATATTAAAACCCACCCATTTTAAAAATTTGTCTTAAGTGACCCCCGATTTTCGTTTAGCGCTACTGAGATATTATGAACATATTTTTTTTTTTTTATTGTATTAAAAATTAATAAAAAAATAAAGTGACCATAAAAAAATTTTGACAGTAAATATTAAAATAGTATATATTATAATATTTTATATATAATTATATTTAAAAAAATTTAAAATTATGGTTTTGACTGATCCTGAACTTATTTTTTTGTTAGAATTATTTAACTTTTTTATATAAAATTAGTACGTTTTTTTTTTTAAAACGTGTAATTTTTTTATTGGGTGATATTTTTTAACAACAGGGCTTGTTAAACAATGGCCCTTTGTTTAAAAAACTATATACAAATTTTCCCCTCCTAAAATTAGCAAAGCTTCTCAGAATTTTTTAACTAATATTTTTTGGTATATATATATATATAATATTTTATATATATATAATTAAATATTTAATATATAAAGAGAAATTAACCCGTTGTGAAAAAAATACAAAAGTTTTTTTATGGAATTTCGTTGGGTTTTTTTTTTAGTTTCAAAAACGAAAAAAACAAAATGGGGAAGCCTTTACGGATGATAAACTTCCCCCTAGGCAAAAAAAAAAGTACGATGTAAGCAAGTGGACCTCCAAAAACCCAAAGGGCTGAGCAGAGGCCAGAGGGAAAAAATCGAGGGTTTTGGGTTGGGTAAAAATTCTCCAGCTGGATCGCTTGTGTTCCCCCCTTTCCCAAAAAAAGGGAACTTTATAGTAAAAACAGACGTACTAAAAGTTGCCCGCACATTCTGAAAAAAAACAACTTTTTTTTGTCTAATCTTTTTGCTCTATTTGTCCTCATAGTGCTCGAACGGGAACATTTTTCGGGAAAAAACGGGCCAATTTAAAAAAATTTAATGTTGGGCCAATTAACTCAAGCTAGCCACCACATTTGAAAAAAAAAAATAAAAAAAAATTTTTTTAAGTAAATCCATTGTGCTCCATTTGTGCTCATATGTCCCCCAAAAAATAAATTTGTGTTTAAAATTAGAAATCTGGAACATTTAAATATGGCGGGTAATTTGAACCTTCCCTTATCAAAAAACTGTAAAAATTTTTGTTAAACGGGGCCACCCTTTTTTAAAATACAATGAAAAAAATTCTGTATTCCTATTGTTTGCCTTAGTTTTTGCTCATATGTGCCCGAACATTAACTTGGCTGTGAATCTAGCCTTTTAGATAACTTTTTAAAAGGCGACCAAACTATAGTCGCTAGCCGTCCCATTTAAAACAAAAAAATTTTTAACAAAAATTTGTTTTGCCTTTAGTTTTGGGCTTCTTTTGTGCTCATTGTGCCCGGAAATGAACATTTGTCTATAAAATTAAAAAAATCTAGAGAAAAATTTAAAATTGGGGGCTAATTTTGGAGTCTTCCTATACAATAACATGTAAAAAAATCGATTTCAGGGGGCCCCCCAAATTTTTTAAATAACAATTAAAAAAAAATTTTTTTTTCCCCACTCTTTTTTTATTTCGTTTGTCTCTTGTGCAGAATGAACTTTTTTCTGTGAACATGGGGCCCTTTTATATAACTTTTTAAAGGCGACAAGTGAGCTCAAGATACCCCAACACTATGAAAACAAAAAAAACAACATTTTTTTTTCGCCTTATTTGTTCTTTGTTTGTGCTCAAATTTTCCCCGAAATAAAATTTGTGCTAAAAAAATTGGGAAATGCTTAAAACATTTAATGTGGCGGGCCCAATTTGAGTTTTCCTATATCAAACCTGTAAAAAATAAGTAAAAAGTTGGCTCGCCACTATTGAGATATCAATGTAAAAAAATTCTTTTTTCCCTTTTTGTTTTTATTTCGTTTTCTCATATGTCCCGAACTGAACAAAAGTGTTTAAAACAGGCCTTTTAGATAACTTTTAAATGAAGGCAATCAACTAGAGTCAAGATAGCCCACCACATTAATGTTTCTAGATTTTCTAATTTTAGATCAAAAATACTCATTTTTGGGCCATTGAGCAAAAACAAAAACAAACGAATGGTAAAAACAAAATTTTTTGTTAATTGATATTTAAAATGTGGGGGGGCCAGTTTGAACTAAATTTTTTCTACAGGTTATGGTATAGGGAAGACAAAAGTTAGCCCCCCCACATTAATTGTTCTTTGATTTTCTTTTAAAGCCAAATGTTCATTTTCGGGAAAATGAGCAAAAATGAAGCACAATGGATTGATTTAAAATTTAAATTTTTTAGTTTGTTTTTCAATTGTGGTGGGCTGTTGAGCTAAGTTGCCCCCCACATTACATATTTTCTAATTGCCCGTTTCACAGCAAAAATGTTTATGCTCGGGACATATGGCACAAATAGAGCAAAACGATTGACAAAAAAAAACGTTTTTTTCGCAATGGGGGGGGCCAACTTGTTTTACGTGGAAAAAGGGCTAAATCTTTCTTTCTCTTTTCCCCGTCGCACTTACAAGATCTTTAAAGGGGGGGTTTAAAGCAGCAGTCCTTTCCTCCCTCCCTTTTTTAAAAAATCAAACGCCCTTAAAGAAAACCATAAAAAAAAAATTCATTGTTCCCCGGAAATTTTTCCCTTTGGGTTTTTTTTAAAACCCCACTAAAAAATTTTGTTTTGATTTTCACGATTTGTAGGTGGGCACCTTGTCTTGTTCATCCTTTGCTTTTTATAGTTAAAAAAGATTTATTTGTTTTTTTTGTGAAAAGTTTGTGAATCTAATTTTTTTAAAAATATGTATTTATCTTCTTTTTTTAAAAAGAAAGATTTTTACTAAAAAATAATAATCGGGGACAAAAAGTGCATACCGCGCCTCTCAATTACCGGTGTACCTGGTAATTTTTCCCAAAATGGTTTCCGTTTTTCCAGCAAACGAGGGTCTTCCTAATTCTTCTTCCCACACCTCCTTTTTTTTTGCTTTTTAAATGCGAAAGCATTGACTGGCGGAAGATACAATTTAAAAAAAACCCCACTAACTTACTTATTTACTTAAAAAATATTTTAGACAGTGAAAATACATCAAATTTAAAAAATAAAAATGTAAATTTTTTATAATTATAATTACATTTTTAAAATTGAATTAACATTTTTAAGATAAATCTTACTTACTATATTGACTTTGTAAAATAAAAAGAAGACTCCCCTTTTAAAAACTGTCTCAAAAAGTATTTAATTATTAACATTTAATTTTTTTAAAAATAACTAACCTTTTTTAAAGGGTTTTGAACTAAAATTTTTTACCCTTTAAATTAAATAAAAAATAAAGGATATACTTTTGATTTTTTCACTTGCAAAAAGGGGCTTAAAGTTATAAAAACCATTTTTAAATAACTATCAATTTTATAAATTAATTATAAAATGATAAATGGGGCCTTCCTACGCGTTTTTTAGAACCGTGGCGACTCAATGGGGGGGGGGGGGGAGTAAACGAGGCACCCCCCCATGACCCCTAATAATTTCAATACAAACTAAAATTTTTTCTTTATAACTAAAAAAATGGGCACAGAAAAATGATAGTAACCATAGGCCCTTTTTTTAAAACTTTTGGGGTTTGACTTTTTTATTTAAAAAAAAACACACATATTAAAATGCCAACTTATATTCTCATTTGAAAAAAGCACAGCCCTTAGCTTTTCCTAAATTTTAACAAGAAAAAGTTATAACTGTAACCACCATTCTTGTAATTTAAATTTGTTTATTTTTTAAGTTCTTAACACAAGAATGGGTTTTTTACACCGGGGCCCGCTTATTAACTTCATCCCCCCCCAATTTTGGGAAAAATACAAAAATATTAAAGCGCAAAGTACCAAGGTGTTTTTTCAAAACCTTAACTATATTGACTTAGGGCCAGGGGGTTTTCACATTTTAGCCGAAGGAGCCTTTTTTACCAGAAAAAAAGAAAGGCCGAACTCTCAAAAAAAAATTTTCCTAGTATTATGACTTCAAAAAAACATTTAAAAAATTTACAAGTCTTTATATTTAATACTTGAATAAAAATAAAAAAAGAAATACACTACCCCCGACCCCCGCTCATCAAAAAAAGTTTATTTTGGTGCGATGACTTATGAGCCGGTGGTTACAGCTTAATACCAAATACCGTTTTTTATTTGTTACAAGGTGTAATTTTTTTTTCCTAAATCGTTTTTTATAAAACACATAAACCGTACTAAGTGTTGATTCAATACAAGTCCGACACTTTATCTCAGTTGGTAGCGTGTTTGTATACTGGCTAAAAATCCCGGGGTTTGATTGCCCGGGAATGTCCCAAAAAATTTTCATTTGGGTTTACGTGCTTTTTCCCCCTTTCACAATGTGAATTAAATGTAGGGGGCGGATGTTGTTTTGTTTGATTTAAATTTTTGTCGACTCTGAAAAATAATTACATTCTAAGGTGTGTCTGTCCTTTTGTTTTATATCGAGTTCACTATTGAGCGTGAACTGGAAAGAGGGGGAAAGGGTTTTATAGGGTGGGTAAATTTTCCAAAAATTTTTCCCCCCATCGAAAATTTCCCTTTCCCCCAGTTTGTTAAAATTCCCTTGATATCTTGGTTTGAAGCTGAAAGTGGTTTGCATCAACTTCAAAATTTTATAACAAAAATTATTATTTTAAATGCTTAAGGGCCCCAAATGCTTTTTTGTGGCTTCCATTTTCAAAAAATTTTTACTGGCTTGGATCATCCCTAAAAACTTTAAAAAAATAGTTTTTTCAAACTACCTCGCCCAACCTAATAAACTTCGCCCATCTCTTGATATCATCACAATACTTTTTTTTTTATTTTTGACTTTTTACCCGTTTGAGTTTACACTACTCAATTTTTCCCTAATGAAACCCGAATGGGAAAGGTGCATTTTTGATTTAATGTACCTACATTTGCATATTAAGAGTGGGGGGAAACCCTTTTAGGGGAAAAAAACCCCTTTTTTACACCCGGGGGGATTTGAACTTTTAAACTTAGAGGACAAATTTATTTCCAAACCCTGGGGGAGCGGGGGGGGGAATGGTGGGGGACACACATATTATTTTCCCAAATTTTAGGGGGCATTATTTTACCCAATTATATAAATTTTTTGTAGATGAATCTAATATAGCCTTTAAATTTAGTTTGACACACTCAGTTTTAACATTAATATAAATTAAGTTTTCACTATACTCAAATTGGGTTTTTTGAATGGCCTATTCTAAACCCAAAATTTTAAGTATAGTGCAATCTTGAATTTATATTAATTTCAATGAGTGTGTAAAATATTTATTTTAAAAGGGCAGTATTAGATTAACTTCAGGGGTTTTTTTTAAATTTTTATTGAAAATTAACACATAATTTAAAAGGGAAAATTTACGTCACCAAATACCCTAATTCTTTCATTAAAATTTGGGATATATACATTTGTTTGTACTACAATAACATGTTCTTTTTTAAAAAAATATTTATTGTCATCAGCCACGGATTGATTAAAAATTTTGAAAAAAAGTTTCTAAATATGTTTTTTTAAAGGGAGGATAAAATAAAAAATATATCCACCCTTTCATGGGGAGATTTCTTTCCCAAACTGTCCCCATTAAAGAAGCAAGTCAAATTTGTTTTTAAGGGTTTTAAAATGCATATGTGAAATTTTTCAGTTAAGAAAATATTTAAACAAATAATTAAATTTCCCATAGAAAAGGGGACTTTTCCTAAAGTAAAATATTGGGTGAATTTTCCCGCAGAAATCCTTTTCTATTTTTTCGTTAAATTTAAAACAATGCCCAGATTCAGGGTTTTATATTTTACCTTGGATAACATTTCGGAGACATCCCAAAAAGGGCGATTTTAAATTTGCTTTTTAAAGGGAAAATACAGCATTAGGGTGAAATTCTTGGTCATATTCACAGGGGAAAAAATGTTTGAGCAAATAAAAAACAACATGCTCCAATTTTCCCTCTCGTTCAAAGGGTCATCCCGTCTGACATCAGAATTTTTGGGGAATTTATTTGGGGAAAACATCATTCCCCTTAGATTACTTTTATTGCATACGGCAACGGTACAACGCTTACCCGGCATTTTTTTTTGTATCGGGATGACACTTTTCAAATCCCAAACCAAAATAACATTAGATCAAATTTCTCAAGGGGGTTGGGGAATAAGGGGCCCAAAAATTTAAAAAAATTAAAAAACATTACATTCGTGCTGTTTAAAAAATTAAATTTTTTGCTTTTCCAAAATGCACCCTTCAATAGCTAATAGAGAAATTTTAAAATGTAACCCATAAACAAGGGGGGGTAGGGGATTTTTAAAAAAAACCTTTTTTTAAGTTGTTAAATTTGGCGGGCGGGGAAAGTACAACTGTAGAAAAAGAAATTTTTCTTAAAATATGTGTTTAAAGGGGGTTAGAAAAATTATTTTGGGAAGGGGAAAGGAAAAGGGAAAAAACCCAAATAGAAACAATTACTAAAGAAAAATTTTTTTGATAATGGGGTGCTTAGTATAAGGTTCTTTAAAATTTAATTTTCTGTTTATTTAGTAAATTTAAACTATTTTTTTGGGTGTTCTTTAACAAGTCCCCGGTAAGCAACAAAAAAGATTTAAAGATGCTTATATGAAAATTGACTTCTTGTAGGTATATTTAATTTTGGGGCTTCATAAACATACAAAGTTCTCGCCCAATTTTGAAATTGTTTTTTTGGGGAGTTTGATCAGGGTTTTAAAAAGCGACCAAGGGATTTCAATGAGGTGTGAAAAAAACTTTCATTCCTTCGACTTGTAAATTATTTTGACTAAAAAAATTAATATTCTTTTGGCCTAAAGCAATAAAAGTTTAGTATCTTACAAAATTTTACATTTTTAAAAAAATTCTAAAAAGTCTTATCAAAAATAAAAAATCAATTAAAAAAAAAATGTCTCATTTTTTATTTTATTGAAAAAAAGTTTTTTATTCTAAAATAAATCTTAAAAATTTAAAAATGTTCAATAAGGAAGACATAGAGTTTGAGAAAACCGGTTTAAGATTTGAAAAAAGATAATTTCCCCCAATTAAAGGAGCAAACCCCGGGGGAAATAAAGTTTTAATATTTAAAAAAAAATGAATGACGTTTAATTTCATTTAAAAAATTTTAAAAAAAAATAATAGAAAAGATAAAAATTTTGGGATTTAAAAAAAAATAAAAAAATTCAAAAAAAAACAAAATTTTTAAAAGGGTGACCCATGTATTTTTTAATTTAAAAAAAATGGTCGGGGACAAAACGGTACAAAAACTATACAAAAACCTTGGAAGTAGAAAGTTAACAAAAAAAGGGTACACAGGAAGGGGTGTCTAACCTTTGGGGGAAATGAAAGTTTAAAAAAAACTTATAATTTTTAAAAGGTAGATATACTATTTTAAAAAAAACTACACACCCGCCATCTATTTGACATACAAATTTAAAAATTTTTCCCGGGACAGCAAACATATTTTAAAAAAATGGGCTTAAAATTTAAATTTAAAAAAATCATTTTGGCCTAAATCATTTGGCCCAGAAAGGGTTTGGCCCAAAGGGATTTGGCCCAAAATCATTTTGGCCAAAAAAGGATTTGGGCCTAAAAAAAAATTTTGGGCCCAAAGGGTTTAGCCCACACTTTAGGCCCCAAAGCCTTTTGGCCAAATGACGGGTACCCCCCCGGGAGCCCTAAGGGAATGTCTGTGGGTGCACTGATCATTTATTTTTTTTAAACCCCAAACACTTAACAAAATTGATCCTTAATTTTAAAGTATGGGGGTTTCAAGTAAAGAAACCTACTTTTATGGTTTTTGTTTAAAACTTTATATTAATTGTATAAAGCCTAAAATGACCGAACTCGATTGAGTATATACATTAATTTGGACACCCTTCGCTTATAAATTGTAGGCAGGAGGAAGATCACAAACTAAACATGTTTGTGTCCTTTTATATTATGTGTGCGTGTGTGTTCAAATACCATACACACACACACAAGTACGATTCTAGAATTGTTTTTTTTAATTGTTTAACTTTTTAGAAATTCAAACCGTTCTATTCTCAATGAATAGTTCTTAGCTCAGGCTTGAAAAACTTCGGCCTATTTAAAAAAAGAAGTTGGGCTATATTAGGTTTTATTGGTTTTGTTTTGGAGTGATTAAAGTATTATGCATGTTATCTGATTAAACCAATCATTCTAACATATTAATTAGTGCCTAGACTGTTACTTTACAAAAAAAAAAATAACGTCCACGCCTAGCAAAAATTATATTTTATAAACAATTTTTTTAAGGAATTAAAACAATATACATTAGTTAACAAAATTCAAAGTAAGACTATCATGCAATCATGTTAGTAAAATTTGGTTCTTACAAATTATTATTATTATTATTATTATTATCATCATCGCGTCTTACTACCCGTTCGGGTTATACGCACTTATGCTAATGTGTAATGGTAGGGTGATTGTGAGATGAAATGGAGGACCTACAGTTTAACGTGGAATCCGAACCACGGTGGAGGCCTGGCATTCTCCACATCACAAGATGTCTTGTCAGAGGTGGTTCTTACAAAAGAAGTTTTAAATTTAAATTGTATGTGTATATTATTAAAATATTCAATAACATTAGTTTGATCTAGTCCTATGTCAGTATGTTTAGTTCCGTTTCCAATCTATCTACATTTTTATTTAAAGTAATTAATCATATTTAAATATTAAAAGGAAAATAACTAACTACTTTAAAAAATTAGACAATTGCTTTGTATTCAAAATAATAATAAGTTTTTTTGTTTTTAAGTGGGTATTTTTAATTAAAACCCATGTGTTTTATTTGGGGCTGGATAGAATTGTAACAACCCTGTCTTAGCTAACTATACTTGCTTTAATTATATGCAATTGTAACAAAGAGCTATTGCATCCATATTATTTACCTTTACATTTTTATCTTTATTGTTAACTTATATTGTTGATGTGACTCTATAGAAATGTATTAATTTTATTATAAAACCACTTTTTAAATTACATTTACATACCGTTGTTTGATACTTTTTAAACAATAGGAAACCCCAAAAACAACATTACTCAATCATTTAAGGAAATCTTATATTGTTATATTTCATTTCAACATTAGTTAATAACTAACTTCTAATACTTAATTTAAGTAATTTTAAAGATTAGACACTTTACAAAGATTTTTGTTTATTAATAAATAAATAAATGTTTAGTTTGTCATTGGTTTTATTTATAGTTCTTTCCCTAACGCTAAATTACTGGACTTTGTAAATACTATGGGAATTAAACACACATGAAATGTATAACTTTTTCACAATTGTTTTGTAAAGTATTGTAAAATGTTACTTAACATAATTTATATTTTTATTGTCTTTAGGTTGAGTATACTATAATTTTGATCGTAAAAAGAGTAAACGAGTCACAAACGTTAGTAAAGCACATTGATTTATTCATAGCTCAATTAATGTGATTTGCATCTTTAACTTTCTAAAATATTTATAAATAGGCCTACCTTTAAAATTATAATTAAGTAAAATGCCATCAACTTTGACCACCATTTTTTGTTATGTATTTATTTGTATTTCTAACCCTGTTCTTCCTAAAAGAATTCGAGTATACCTGGCCAAACGCATTGGGGATGGTTTTCACCTTAAAAGTTATCACATTTCTTTTTTTTACATCCTTGTCAGAAGAATGTTGTGCATTTCCAATAAACAACCTTCTTAATTTTAAATTATTATAATCAAAATCTTTGTATATAATGTTAATGTAAAAATAAATTGTTTTTTATCCAAAGTAGTTTTAATATGGTCTATTATAAATTATTACTAAAACAATTTAAAAGATTTACCTGCATTTTAATTTATTGGACCTTTTATTTTAACGATTAACTTTCTATTAGAATTATTTATTGTGTTAATTAATGCATAATATCAAGGTTTTAGGCCTACACCTTAGTTAGAAATACAAATCTAATATACTATTATTGATAAATAATAATATACTATATTATACATGTGTACACACTGAAATAATGTTGAATGCAAACTACTACAGCTATGTATAATTTTGAGATTGAACCTTACCAACAAACATTAGCCGAGAAAAAAAGAAGAAACCGACCCTCTACTTTCTTTGTCTCGGAATCTATTTTTGGAAAGAATGTATACCTGCCAGTCAGTCAACCCTACAGGCGACGAGATGTCTAGCTGTACACAAGCGAATTAACAGAGGGGGAAATGGAATTAAAGTTCTCTACAAGCACGAAGCGTAGCGAATTTGAAACAAAATAGAAGGTATGGGGGGGTATGGGGGTTCCCTCTTAAAGTGGTTAGCTTTGTCAAAGCTGTTTTCTCAAAGTTTCAAGAAGCTTATCCCAGCTTTGTAAAAACCTTCTACACTTTTCAGAACGTTTTCTTCCTTCTTATCATCCACGGCTTCATTTTTTCACTTCCTGTGTAACTGCTTTGCTGCAAACGGGATAAAGTTAGTTGCCTTCCTTTCTTCCAGTTTGACAACTAATTCTTCATACACTTGTGTCGCTTCTATAGCAGTAATGTAATCAGACTCAACTTTAAGAATTGTCATTTGAAACATTTGAAGGCTTCCATCCACAAATGTTAGATAAAGTTCATTTACTGGATCTTCAAAAAATGCAAGTAACGATGCAGGGCAGTTTTCAATTTACAAGAAATACGACTTCAAGGGCTCAAACTAAATAAGTAACCTTTCTACTGCAGGATTTAAGCTCAAAAATCTTGTGTTTCCATGTGAAAGGATTCTTTATACTCTACTTCTGCAGATTCACAAAACTCTTTTAATGCGGTCACTCTGACAGTATACTTATAAAAGAATTTGTACACTTTGACAACAATCGCCTCAACATCAACGGGCAGGCCATCACAAGCAGTCTGCACTGTGTTGTGCAAAATATGAGCAGAGCATCCAATGCCAAGAATTGGTCTTGACAGAGCCTTTTGCAGTTTTCGAAAAACATTTCCTTGTCCATGCCTTTTAACACCACCAAGGTTGGTATTAGAGTTATCAGCACACAGACAAACGACTTTGGCATCAATAGAGAACTTGTTGATACATTTTAAAAGATGTTCTACTAAAATATCAGAGGTTTCACCCGGAAGTTCATAAAAAAAACCGTTCACGTTAACACAATTTTGGTTAAAATAACGAACACATACAGGAGTCAATTTAACCTCTTTTCTGTTTAACAGTCAATTGTTAGTGTAAGAAAATTTGCATCCTTGAGATCTTTGAGCAGTTTATCAAATATGTAAGGAGATATTACATTTACAATAACTGCTTCGGTCTTAGTTCGAGCTCCCGAAAATTTGGGCTCAAAAAGCTTTTTAATAAGTTTGGCAGTGCAATCAGACGTTTTGAAACAAAGTCCGTGCATTTCGGTATGGTAGGCATAAGTTGACTCTTTTGCCGCACATTGCAACTCAGCATCTGTGACATCAGTGTTTTTTAAAAAAAGTTTTAATACTTGCCGAGGATGCTTCTTGGTTAGCCTTCTTGTGTATCTCACTCTGCAAGTGATTTTCTATGTCGTACCGTCCTCGATGTTCCACCGAAAATTCAGAGTTACACGTCAAACATCTCACGCGGTCATTTCTGTTTTGACACTGTCTCAGAAACTTGTATTCTTCTTTTAGTTTGTCATTAAAAACACACTTGCGCTTTGGCATTTTGCAAAGTTATAACTACCTACATACTAAAATTACAAACTGAACACTAATAGTATCAAACCATTAGGAACATTAGGTACACAGCAAACGAGCTATTTTTAAACAAACTGACAAGTGATAAACAATATAAACAATTGAAAGTCGTCCGCTCTGTGGACTGCGACTGCGAGTGACCTTGAATTGTACGCAGAGACAGAATACAGTGAGCGCGCAGTACTGCAGTGTGACCAACCTAAGGTGCGTCGCGGAGTAAAATTCCCCAATTTGGCCACGTTTTCGGTTCATATTAGTAAAATCCGGACATTTCTCAGATCCGGACGCCAAACCGGACACGTGTTCCAAATCCAGACGTATGGTAACCCTACCTAGAGTATTATTCGACAGGGATAGTTATCCGAAGCACCTTCAAGAAATGTAAAGTAATTCTTAAATGCTTCGACTGTTATTTGGGGAGCAAGATATACTCGTATGTATCCAATGTTGGGATTTTAATCCAGACACATTTCATATTATTCTCTAGGTCAGTTCTCCTGGCCACACCAGAAATAGAATCAATGACAGAAATGAGAACACCACCACCCTTGAAATAGTAGCTTCATCATATAATATATTGGCTCTATAAACACCATAGTTAGGGGGAAAGTAGTTTTCATTAACAAACTCACTAGAGAGCCAAGTTTCAACTAAACAAATAATAGATAATTCATTCAAACAAACATTTGTAAATAATTCTCTTGATTTGGTTCATAGACTCCGAAAATTTTGATAATATAATATAATACCACTATTATTCACTGGGAGCTGGGTTGGGAGGTATCCTCCAGACCTCTTTCGATGGTCACGAGTGGGGTTCGAGTTGAATCTTCTTGATAGCAAAGGTCAGATGAAACAGCAGCCTTTATAGGGTCATACACACAGGGGGACTCCCCACAGATTATCTGCTCAGACATAAATTTCCCATAGTAAGGTGCAATGAGACAGCCAGACGGCCAAATGTCACCATTGTTTATCATGGGAGAATTATTTTATTTGACAGAAATATGGAAGGAGGAATATGAGTTAAAGTTAGTTTTCAAATTTGAACAGACAAGGTAATCAAGATTGAGTTCTTTAGTCAAATAAGATTAAATGACCAGGGAAGATACTTCAGGAGAGAAACAAGTAACGAATAGATATTTCTAAAAAAACTTTGTTCACTGTTTGTAGGTCGGTGGATGTCTTATTACCAGTCAGCAACTATCCGGCACGCGGGCGCTGAACCGATGTATCCTCGCGCACGTTGAAATAATAATAATAATGATAATTTAAATTTATTCTATTGTAATGCTGGCCAACAGTCACAAGATCTATAAAAGGCCAGCACTGAAAAGTACACAAGTACCTGCCATGTGAGCATAAATACATAATAAAATAAAGTAAACAATCATGGATAAGTAATGATACATACTAATAGTTACTAAAATATAATAATAATAATTTCAATTTCCTTTAATATAGTGCTGGTCGAGGGGTTTACATGGCTCGTCCCAAATAATAAGATTAGTAGAACTAGACAACACGGCTCGTCCTGAAGTTGCAAATATTTACCATTTCCGAGAACACGGCTAGTCCCAGTCTTTTCATATCACTTCAGTGGAATTGTGTAGGTGCGACATGAATGAAGTAGTTCGCCACCTTGGCAAAATCGTTAATTTTTAAGTTTTATGAATATCGCGATTTAGCGAGTGCTGAAAGTAAGTAGCGGTATGCAAACAGAACGTGTGGAGCATATTGAAACACAATAGGTGAGTTTGGGTCTTGCTTTTTTTTAAATCCAATCTTGGTTTAATGGTTGAATATATGTCTCTTAGTTTTTTAAGCAAGTCCGATGGTAGTATAATAACAGATAATAATGACTAATAATGAATAATCATGGGCCTTATGATGATCCTTCATTAGAATGACAGAAAGCTGCCAAACGTAAAGCCACAGAAAACATTAGCGAACAGCCACTAAAAAATCATTAGATTGTGTGTTGAAGAAACGTTAGATATAGGGTTGAACGATGTAAAAAACATTATATAACGTATGTATAACGTGAGAAGAAAGGTTATGCCAAAACTTCCAACTACATCAGTCAAGTTCACACCACAGTTAGTCAAATGTATCCAATAACCAAGAGAGGTGAGAGTTTTGTTCTTATGAATAGTTCAGTGGATCATTTGTTGATTTGTGGCACTTCTTATAAGCGTCAATTTTTAAGGGATTTACAAACTATTTATATTGATAGAACATGTGAATATTGTCCAACACAATTTTTCCAATTATTCACTCTTCATGGATATTTTAATGGATCGTATATCCCCTTGGTCTTTTCCTTTTTGAAAAACAAAGATGAATAAACGTACACAAGATTTTTAAAACAATTAAATTAACTTTCCCAAAATTTGATCAGCCCTAACAACCTCGTGAGATCTTTGTGGACTTTGAGCCATTCACAATTCTTTGGGGAAAGGTCCAAATCTTAGGCTTTTCTACATATTACGAGGCTACAAACCAGGTTGGCCAATGGAGAAATGGTGTTCTAGTCCACTTTCCTTAGATCTTCTTAAGTAGAAGATTGTTTTGTCTTTGACCTGATATCTGCGGCACCGACTGATGGAGCCTTAACAAAGTTCATGGACTAGTTAATCTCTTCTGAAGCTTCCTTTCCACCAACCGTATGGGCTGATCTTCTGCTACGCTGACAGGAACCAACATCGCATGCGAAGACTTCCACTTGCAACTAAGAGAATCATTTTATTTTTCTCTCACTTCAATTGCAATTTTCATCCTAGCCTTAATGCATCTTCAGATTGACACGAATATTAAGTGCAATAGCACAAATCATATACCTCCCAACCAATCCAGTATATTTAAGAAAAATATGGTGTTTCTTGAAAGTTTGTTGTATGACTATAAGAACGGAGAGTTTTCCCGCTTCAATTTATTATGATTGTGTCAGGTTACTATGTTAAAGAGATCTAGATGTGAGCTTTACTTTTGACTTTTCCTTCTAATTGAAGTTATTTCAACATCATCAAATTTGTCTGTTACTTTTACAATCTTGTAAATAAATCTTGGTCATTGCTGGTTGGGGCCAAGTTGTATTCTTTATGTTTCCCTGATTTGAAACCATGGGGACGAGATCAGCTATGATCCCCGTTGTACCTGAAAGATTTCCCTGAGAGGTATTAAATTGGGGACGAGCCATGCCATCAACCTGGCCAACAGTCTTGAGACCTGTGACAGGTCAGCACTGAAAGGACCTTTCAAACACTAATATTAACATGAGAAATAAGATAAACAATCACAGCTAAATAATTATATGTACTGATGAATAGTTACAAAAATGAAAATAAAATAATAATGACAAGAGTAAAAAAATAACAATAAAAATTAACCAAAATGTATTAAATCATAATTATTTAAAAGCAGTAACAATAAGCAAAAAAAAAAAAGCAGAATTATGTATGGGGCACACCTTGTAAGATCTATTGAGAAAAAATAATTTTGGATTAAGAGAGGCCCGGGAAGGGACATGATAAGTGCAAATTTACAAGAAATATTGCTATCAAAAATATTAAAAACAAAAAGGGCTTCACAATAAAATTCACTCTAATAGAGAGTTTGGAAGCCCTAAGAGGTTTCGAATTCTGTCATAATCTTAATAAGCCTGATTAGTAAGGAATTAATCAATGCACGCAGCGACCAATTTTCTTGTAACCTTTTCCAACCTGAGAAAGTCGGTTAAGTTCATGGAATTTCAAACAATATTAACATAATCAGGTTTAGATCTGGTCAAGGCATTGTACTGTGTTAAAATCAATCGACTTTATTAAACTAAGAATTAATAAATTTATATTGAACGAGGAAGCAATAAATTTAATAAGTCCAAATAATTTCAATAAATGATATATTATATGGTCAACATGATAGTTAAAATAGAGTTTGTTGTCTAAGAGAACACCTAGATGATTAATATAGAGGGTGCGAACTATGCTACCGTTCACAAGTTTATAAGTGAAAAATCTATAATTAGTTTTCCTAGTAAACGATACGGATGGTAAAATAATAATAATAATAATAATAATAATAATAATAATAATAATATGAAGATCTGGAGGAGTTAAACTTTGTCGTGGAACACCCTCAGGGGCGCACCCCTGTGGGGGCTTTGGGGGCTGAAGCTCCCCTCAGCTGATTGCCCTCCCCCAGAAAATTAAGAATATTACAAAAACATGATTAGCACTATGTTGTGTAAATTAGGCCTAATAAATTATATTTTGTTTAATTATATTTAATATAAAACAAATAATTTTGTGTGATAATTAGAAGCTTTCAAAGGAATACATTTTTCTGTTGATTTTTAATTTTACTGTAAATTTACAGTTAAATCAAATTATTATTTTGAACAATTATGTAAACACTATTGTATCAGGAAGAGGGGAAGGGGCAGTTAATATTATTATATGCCCCAAGCCCCAACAACTGCAAATCCTGGCTGTGAAGAAGAGTGTGTAAACATAGACCTGTTAACCAGTGACGTACACACACAGTGACAGAGGGTAGGCCGAGGATCCGATTTTGCTACAAATTGGCTTAAATATTACGATTTACATTCTTTGAAATCAAAATTTTTCCCAAAACCCCACTTTTTAGGGGCCATCACTAATTCTCTATCTTTCATATCCCTGACTTCGAATCAAATTTCCAAGTATTACAGTAATTGAGATATATAATGGTGCAATTATGAAAATTACCATGTAATAACCCCCCCCCCCCAGCTCAAATTCCTCGGTGTGGCCCTGAACACCATGGTTTAAATCCATCTGGAAGAACTGGAAACATTTTCTCATCAATAGCCTACAATGGGCTGGAAAAAAATGTTTTTGTACATAGTATATATAGATTTTATACTAGATTATTCAAATATTTTTTAAAATTTTGAGATTTTTTAATAATTTATATGTAAGCTATCCTAAAATTATTTTTTATTAGTAAAAATAAAAACGTATTCTTGATTACCATGAAAAAAAATCCCAGATACCCATTCTGAGCAAAATCTTCAAGGTCAATTTCGGGAATTTTCAGATTTTCTATAATTTTTCGTGAGTGAACTACCCTTGAGTCTAGCTTATTTATTTTAGAAAAATAAATACACAGTATTATTGATCATGTAAAATAGACCTCGACACCAAATTTGAGCTAAATCATTCGAGCTATTTAAAAAAACAATCATTCATCAATAAACTACTATAAAATGCATTTTTAAACAAATATATATATATATATATATATATAAAAATTATGTATTCAATAAAAACTTAACATATAACCATGCTGAAAGAAATCACTAGAACCATATAAAATATTCAAATTTTAAAAAAATCATAAAATTCCGTTAAACAAATTGTGCTCCAAAAAACACGTACAGTTTTATTTGGCATGTGAACACCCCCACATATAGATTTTAAACAAAATACTTTGAGTAATTTTAAAAATACTTTGAATTTTAGAAAATTACTCATCATTAAACTACCCTATAACGAATTTTAACCCAAAAACTCGGTATCCAGTGCTATTTGGGAGGTCAAACACTCCATACATACATCCATTTTAAACAAAATCAATAAAGGCGTTTTAGAAAAATGTAGAGTTAAAATATCACTCATTATTAAACTACTCTTTATTTGAGGGCTAGGGTCAAAATAAAAAATAATATCCCAAGCTATTGCCCTATAACATCCAAATATCAAGTTTAACAGAATCTATTAAAACATTTCAGATCTGTGCCAGGGATATAAAGACAGACATACATAGAGACATACAGATATACAGACAGAAAGCCATAATTGTAAATACCACCTGTTTTTGTTCGGACACACATAAAACGTAATTATTCATCATGATCATCATCTTGAGGTTGAAAATGTTCATAATAATACTTTGGGCCAGTTTCATAGTCAAATTTAGTACGACTCAAGTGCGGCGCTACACTAAGTACATGACGACACCTAGCTGAACCAGAATGGAATGGGCCGTTCTCGCATAGGAAACTGGCCCATTCCATTCTGGTTTAGGTAGGTGTCGTCATGTACTTAGTATAGCGCCGCACTTGAGGCGTACTAAATTTGACTATGAAACTGGCCCTCTATCTTGATGTAAGAAAGTAAAAATATGTAATTAGTTATGGAGGTACATTTTTAGTTCTTATATGTATACATTTGTCTAGCTGGACTAATTTTGACGAGTCAGGGAGAGAATAATTTTGGTTCAAATTAAACAAATGGCAATGTGTGACATTGACGACTCGTTTTTCAACTCTTTTTTAGTTCCGTAAATAGCGCTATCAATCATGGATGTAACAGCTTCAGATTAAGAAGAAAATTACTCGACAATTATGCTATTAATTCTTCTATTAAATTGTAGGGCAATCTATAGCTCAAAAAACATTTTTTTATTGCAACAATTTGTGAACGCCCTGGGCACTAGTCCTTATCGCCCTCCCATAAATTTAGGTATGGCATATCTATTATTCGTGATCCAATGTCAGATATTTAAAAAAAAAACAATACGCAATGTGCATATTTATTTCGGCCACTGGGAATTTGAATTTGCTCAATAGCCGTAATTGTATTGTTATTTGCTTTATGGGTATTAAAAATACTCACAACGTGTTGTGGTCATTACAACGCGTTCCAAGTATGTTGCTTTTACCCACAACAAGAAATATTAATTCTCTCGCTTGATGTATTGATGAATAATGCAATCACAGGCATCTATGAGTCATCTCTGCAATCACAAGTCACAACTTGTGGTGTGATAAGGCTAGTAGATCACTTTTAATGAGTGATTGATACATAGAGGTTGTGCAGGAGACGAAGGAAGCGAGAGAGAAAAAAACGGAATGAAATCTCTTTATCGACTAAAAACTACCATCACCTTAAACATTTTCACGTTATTTCTATAGGGGAAAATGAGGTGTTGATTCAAGCAACGGAAGATGCTCACTCAGAAATAAAATATTTTGGCCCAATCTGTGAGATTTTTGATATAATTGAGTCTGAATGTAGCACGCGTGGCATATTACACAGGAATAAAACATACGTTTAAACCGAACGGGTAGTAAGACGTGGAGATGATGATAATATTAATACTCTGGTTTGTTGGTGACGAAGGTACCAGGGTTCGAATCTCATTTAGGTGTACTGAGGGTGGTATTCCCTAGATAGTTTCCCACCTTCCTCCACACGAGTGTGATTTCATTTCCTCTAAATTCTACTTACCTAATCCCTACTCCTATAGTGTAATTAAAGATAGCCCGGGCGGTTAGTAAGGAGTGGTATGAAAAAAATCCCTAAGCCAAGATGAAAATAATGACCTTGCGAATGCTATTATAATTTTTGTAATAGCTTCTTTGCTGGTTAATTCATGATAATTCCGCAGAAAAGCTTGTACTAAGTACGAAAGCATTGACCATGAGCATGGGCATACTATTGCTTAGTTAACACGCAAATAACGTGTGTTTGCTTAACTTTGTTTACAAACGATAAACGTCATTTATCAGTGTTTTTCAAATTGTGCTCTGTGGAGTCCAGTTATGTCAGGCTCCGTGAGGCCATTTTATAAGATTCTTTATTGGTTTTTCACACTGTAAAATACCATCAGATTAGGATTTACAATTTTTTCAAATATGAACTAAGGGCATCTCCCAGATGCGCAACCTGAATATGTGATATTTTCCTTTCATTTTATACTTGTAAAATTTAACTTTCTTTATTGAATGTTCATAATATTAGTGTGGAAAAAATTATGAGAGCTCCTCCATCGTAAAATGTTTGGAAACCCCTGTCATAGATAATAGAAAAGACCTACCTTTGTTGCACATACTAATGCCCCTGTCCATGAAGAAACTGAGGAAAGCCATGATGATCCCCAATAAGGCGAGGAACACCCAGTCTTCCCCTAACTTTGCAAACGTGTGTTTCCATATGTAGGCAACAGAAGTTAACAATTTATTAGCGCACTTTCCACGGTATTTTTGAAGTTCCTTGTTGCGTTGCCGGTCCTCTTTTTCTCGTTTTTTTTCTAGTACTTTAAGTTTTCTTGCTTCTTCTTTTGCGTACTCTCCTAGGTCTTTTGTGTAGCGGCCATACATCTGAAACGTGATAATAGTTGTTTTAATTTCAATTATTTAATTAAATTGCTGCCCAATACTCTCGTGTCTATTTAATAATACGACTACATCAATTTAAAAATACATTCTCCACATCGAGTAAATAAGGCAGTATATATTTACGAATATTTATAGGATCTGCGTTTTTGGATAGCTTTAGAACTAGGGACTTACACCGGTGGGTGCGTGGAAAGGCGTCAGTCTCATATAATCATATTTCACAATGACAGGGATGCTGAATATCAAATCCCAGCTGTGTGTCTCGAGTTAAGCCTTTCTTAATGGCTTCTCACTCTCTCTCTCAATGCAAGTGTAGGTACGTTTCCTCCAAACTCTACTTATTAGCCCCTAGCCCATAATTGTAAATATACGAATGGTCTGTAAGGGTAGTAAAACGTGATGCATACAAATTATAGCTAGGTGCATTGAAACCAATGACAATCCAAAGATACATGGCCTAATAGTTAGGGTGTAATTAAAACAAATTTATCATAACATCATATTAATCGTTTTAAAGAATAGTTCATTAACTTGAGATGCATTTTAACTATTTTAATCTCTATTTTCTACTCTGAAAATAAAAGTGATTATTTATTGATGTGCTTCATAGAAAACTTTTTTGTGCTCAAAATTGTGAATGTATGTAAATTTTTTAAAGTCCTAAAATTATTTCTTACTACCTTTAGATACCTTTAAATAAATAGTATATCATTTAATTTGGTGGATGTGTACTGCATAGTCGAGTTCGATTTACGGTATAGTTAGAAAAGCTCCTAAGATTTGTTAAAAAGACTTGGTTTTAATTTCTTTTTCTTTTCTGTGAAAGTTGTAAGACATGAAATAAATTAAAAGTTCAAAATTTCCAAAATTTAAAGTACCGTACCGGATTATTTTTTAAAATTTAAGCTTCAAAAGATGTGTTTTTAAGCCATCATTTTCTTCTATGAAAACAAAGAAAATGTTTTAAATTTATCATAATATGTTTGTGTTTGAATGTTTTTCATTTAAATTTAATGCAAATGCATGGAAGGGGAAGATGTAGGATGAGTCATAGGAATTCGCGCCAACAGACATCAACTTTCATCCATCCCTAACCAACCAAACTACCCCCCCCCCCCTCCTAAAAAAACTCTCTCAAGGTCGCTTCTCTGCCCCTGATACACGTTGTGATGAAAGAAAACAAGACTGTGTGTTAGGGTTAGGGAACATATCGGTCATTGTTGGACACATACACTATTGTTCACTTGAACGTATCGGTCATTGTTGGACACGTACACTATTGTTCACATGAACGTATCGGTCATTGTTGGACACATACACTATTGTTCACATGAACGTATCGGTCATTGTTGGACACGTACACTATTGTTCACATGAACGTATCGGTCATTGTTGGACACGTACACTATTGTTCACTTGAACGTATCGGTCATTGTTGGACACATACACTATTGTTCACATGAACATATCGGTCATTGTTGGATACACAAAATATTGTTCACATAAGTAGCTAATTTTTAAATAAAACACCGCACTTGTGTATGTAAATGATTTGCTAATCATGTATTTCTAAAGCGGTTTATTCTGAATTTCGTGTTTGCCTTAATAGAGGTACCAGAACGCCGTTCCGCCGCATTTCGTCAAAAGTTAAGCAATGAATATAATTATATTTTAAATATTTTGTAAATGAAATAAAAAGTTAAGTTTTTCTGAAATTATTACATTTCTTGTTATTTTATTTCTCTTATTTGTTTTCGCACCCATCTTAATACACACTAAGACTATCAATTGGTGTAGGAATGAAAAAGGTATCATTTGGAGGAAACAAATCCGCATTTGCGGAGAGGAAGAGTGGAAAACAAACAGCAGGGGTTCCCAAATATGTTTGTCTGAGGCCCGCTTTAAAAATTCAACATACTTCCGCGGTCCGGCAAA
Source organism: Timema cristinae (assembly GCA_039000515.1). NCBI lineage: Eukaryota > Metazoa > Arthropoda > Insecta > Phasmatodea > Timematidae > Timema > Timema cristinae. The sequence continues at coordinate 33,234 of JBCFYV010001734.1, forward strand.
ACTTTAATAGTTACTCAATCCCTATAGGACTAAACTAATTCAAGAAACGTGATTTTCCTTCCATTTAGTTATCTTACTTATTTATTATTGCTGGCCTTCCATATCTACTATCCACCCACTACTGAAATTGAATCATTTCTTCTGTTTATCACTTTTTCTTCAAGGTATTTAAAAATGTCTGTGCGGTCCGGATGTGGACCGCAGTCCGTCATTTGGTGACCTTGACCTACAGTATCCTCAATACACCCAGCCGTGATTCAAACACGGACCTCCCCGTCATCATCAAATCAAACCATTCAATGTTGATCTCTTAGCTCACAAACATTTTTTTTTTTGCCTAATTTAAATAAAGTAAAAATTATCTGCAAATTTCTTCCAAGATTTGGGACTAGCACTTCAAATAAGACATAAAATAAGTTATTCTATTAATGATGCGAATATATTGAAACAACCATCATAAATAAATGCGTTCACTCTTTCAATAGCTCAACAAGAAACAAAGGAGCGTCTTTGGTTTGCGCGATACAAGTGTAAAATTATTCCTGAAATAATTATATTAATTGATGAGCCCTTCTTCGTAAGAAGGAGTGGTCTGGGGTACCTCCGTCAGTACATTTTAAATGTACACACATATATCAAATAGTTCACCTTCAAGCTATCTCTAAACCTAGGTGGGCACAAATAACATGTGTCAATCAAGGTTTTGGTGGTCACCGTGTACCCATGTACCCCCCTGCTCCTGCAATGTTGTGGTTTGTTCATATCAGATCTTCACTGTAGCCTTTCATTCCATTACACACTGACACAGCTGTGAAATGAAAAAAATATACCTTTTATTTATTTCCGGTAAATTTTTCAACTAGTTAAAGGGAACGAGTGCCTCAGATATATTCCAAATTTTAAAGTTCCCTCTCAAATTAAATTTATTCTAAGGGCGTTAGTACCAGAAACATTATCAATTGAGTTATTCAAACAGCGATTCCATTTCTTTTTGTCATAATAATAAATCGATTTCAGCGCTTGGTTACACTAACGTTAGTATGTATATATATATATTTGTATGCTGTAGAGCAGATAATGTTAATACCTCAATAATATTATCAAGAAATTTGTGTCTACATCCTATTCTCCTGGGATTCAAAGATATTGGCGGAAAGTTTTCCGGTTGAAAATGTGTCCACATATTAGTTTGTGCACGCTGAAGATATTGTGCTTCATTCTCGAGCAGTCGCTATTTTAATAGGGTGAGTATTCCCAAATACATTTTTCTATGTTAGAAAAGTTTGATTACTGTCATTTGTGTTAAAAATCTCAAAAACCATTAATAACATTTTTGGCACGATGACATTTATGAATTCACAATGGTATCATCAGAGAAAAGTATTTAATGCATACTTCAAAATAAATAAAGAAAATAAGCTATTAAGTATTTTAACTAATGCATTGAAATTATAAATTAGTAATACTACAGTCTATCTCAGTGGTCTTGGGGTAAAGTGCTTGCCTCAGTACCCAATGTTCGTAGGTTCAAACCCAACTGAGGTCAGTGGATTTTTCTTGAGCGATAAAAACACGTTGCGCAGCTTCCTTCAGAGAAGAAGTAAAGCCGTCAGTCCCAAGTCGATTGTGGCTTGTAAAAGACTTGAAAGGTATGTGAACATACCTTTAACGGCAAAATTGGTAGGCGCTTTTAATCTTGCTCAAAGAAATTAGTTATCATGTGCTGATATAATCAGTCAGTTCAGAAAGTGCACGATAAATAACTTTAATAAATAAATACTAATATTACAGATACGACAGTTAATGAAACAGGAAAAATATCTCTAATCTACTGGAACGTGCCATTTCGAACCAAATCAACGGAGTGTTTTATTCTATGAGCATAATCCATGCTGAGATTTTTGTATGAAGTGATCCACGGCCAAAATCTGTATGAATGGTATTTCTTTTAAAATCTTGTTTCCAACGGGGGCCCACACCTATAGTAGGATTCTGGTATGAAGAACCGTTTAGAAGATACAACATGTCTTTTACCTCTCAGCAATGGTAGCATTTTATTATATTGTTATTATTTTATAGGTTTTGATACTACCTATTTGCGGCCGGAGTTCAATCCTCGGTCCCGGCACTGATTTATCTGATTACCAAACCCTTCCTTCACCTCTGACAAGACATCTTGTGAATGTGGGGAATGCCAGGCCTCCACCGTGGTTCGGATTCCACGTTAAACTGTAGGTCCTTCATTTCATCTCACAATCACCCTACCATTACACATTAGCGTAAGTGCGTATAACCCGAACGGGTAGTATGACGCGGTGCTAATAATAATAATAATACCTATTTAAAGTGATATAGATTTATAGAGCACATGATTAGACCTATGGTTACATGAACATAGTTTTGATAAAATTATTACTATCATATAATGTTATTCCTACCAGAATCCTACTATAGAGCGATGTTACGGTTTGTCCAAAGCTACGCTTCGATTGAACTTCTTAGGGTCAGTTTACAACTTTATCAAAGGTAGACATGATCGAATATTTACCGAATGTTCTGCAATCTTCCAGACATAAAACAGTTGTAAGTTATATTGGTTTAAATTGAACAAGTCAGCTGCAACATTTCTTAAAAGAGCAGTCGAATCTGAAGTTGAGCGCTACTAGAGAAGGCCTACTGTCTTGAGTCAACATAAGTTGTACGCTGCGTGCTAATATAATATTTGTGTATAATAAGATCACGCTATTTAACTAGCAGCTTATGTTAATGGTATTCGATCATTTTTCAAACGACGGTGTTTGAACAATCATGTATGTAGCTTATGGACTTAAGAGTGTTAACAAATCTAGATAAGGGCCTTTATTTTTCTTCACATGCTGTAAGGCTACTTTTATAAAATATATATAGAAATAACGACTATGGCTGCCATACTCAAATTAACATTTTATATATAATCAAATAGCTCATACAACCAATTTGTGGAACATTTTTGCAGCTACTCAAGGCATAATATGTTCATATAAATTGATAAAGTAGCCTCGTGGTAAAGTGCATATATTGATGGTTGTTGAAAGTGAGGGGTTATTCTATGATTCTCCCTCCTCTCCCCAACAATAGCCTGAGTGGGCTGTGTATACATTTGAACGTGTATAATTGATGTCTTTTGAAGGTCCCACGAGGGTTCAACAGAGCTGGTGTGGGCTAAGTTATATATTTCTATCGTATTGTATGTTTACTATCATATAATAAAGGAGATTTGCTAAAAATCACCAATTTAATACTAATTTGGATATACATTGTCTAATTAAATACAGATTACCAATACAGACCTATTAGAGCCTTTCTTTGTTATCACCGTGTCTTACTACCTGTTCACGCTATACGCACATATGATAATTACTCTAAGGAGTAGGTATGAGGACGGAATCATTTTGAAGATAATCTACCCGCATTTGCGTGGAAGGAGAATGGTAAACCATTTAGGAGACACCACCCTCAGTAGACTCAACCAAGATTCGAACCATGATCTCCCCGTCACCAGCCGGCCAGTCTTAGGGTACCTAACATGAGAGTGACGCCTTAGACCATTCGACCACCGAATCGGGTGAAGCCTAATTCACCACTCATAGTTAAGTTAAAACAATGTTGGTTTTAAAAGCATAAACAAATGACTCACTAACGTTTTATTGCCACAAGTGAACAAGGATGTTATAAATATAGCACTTGGAACATCACTTGGACTAGGCACTATAATGTTAGCTGGTAAATGTTATATCAATCTTTTAAAATTAAAAAAAAAACATTATAATGAATGCAATCAAGACCTCCCAAATTCTAATGGCGTTACTGCTGGAAACATTATCAAATAGTTACAATGAATCGTTACCGGTGATCACAGTTATCTCCTCACATTCAAGTATCGACTATAGCGCTTGGTGGTTGATTACAAAGGTGTAAAATAGGGCCTTTCTGCTCTGCTGTGGACCAGCTTCGTTAAAAAATGTAATACTATGATCACCTGCTTCAGTGAACGATAGTCTAAGGGGTACGTCACTCGTAATAGACAGGACTGCGATAGACTGGGAGATCTAGATCAAAACCCATGTCGGGTGAACTGAGGATGACTCTACCTACCCGCCTCGGTGGCGTAGTTGACTAACGCGCTAGACGTATTGAGCTCGACTTCTGAGGACGGGGAGATCGAGGTTCGAATCTCGGTCGGGTGAACTGGGGGTGATTTTTCCTAAATGGTTTTCCACTCTCCCTCCACGTAAATATGGGTACACTTCCTCTAAATTCAATCTCCCTTAACCCTAACACATTAGCATAATTAGTACTTATGCATATAGCCCTAGCGGGTAGTAGGATGCGGTGGCAAAAACATAAAATATATATATTTGTATGTATATATTTATTACTGTAAAAGTCCGAAGACCGATAAATGTTAGAATTTACCAGTAGATCCTAACATTTATAGTATCAGTTGGTAAAAGTCCGAGATATCTTGGAAAATATTTACAATTTTAGTTTTAACCATTTCAAGCTTTACCGGTATTCGGACTTTTACATTAATATACACACACACACATATATATACATTTATACATATATAAAATCAAAGTGTTTACTAATACAACTCCTCCCCTGGGACTGAAGGTAGATCGTCGTGTTTGGTAGACTCACCACAGTTTGAACATAGTCAAAGTCCTGGATGTTGTCGCTGCTCTGTGGCGGTGGACAAGGATAAAAGGCTTCTTGTTGGTGGTAGTGACGAGTGCTCAACAGAGGGGATGGTGGCAGATTGCGACGTCGGACTTTATACTCTTCTACAAGACGGTCAAAATCCTCCCATTCCGAATCCAAATCGTCCTCATTCAAGTATTCGCGGACGGGTGTCAGTTGAGCCATTTTCATTTCTTTGATTACGATCGCCTTATATACGAATACTTTATAATTCAGAAACTGTTTGTATTAGAGATTCTATAATAGTATCTAGGTTATAAAAAAATTGCACATTTTTTGAACTAAATATCCCAATTCAAAAACTTTTATTTTCGATAATTTCCTATAATTTTATTTTTAGACAATGTTGTTTTTACATATAGTTGGCATGTGGAAACAATAATATTTGAAACTTTCTTTCAAATACCTATGGAGGACTCTGGTAAAAACACGTAAAATAAATAAATCCAATATATTTATATGTCTGTTTGTAGCCTCTCTTTTAACTGCCAACCACTTTAAAATATAAAAACCAAGTTCAGACTCAAATTTTACTCCAATGACGTAATACACAAAATTACTTGATAAAACACTGAATCAAAAGTTGTCAAAATCCAGGAAGTAATAAAACATTTTCGACCATTATTATTAAATCAAAAAACAAACTCTACTGACTATGATAATGTATAGGAATTTGTCACAACTATTTTTATTTAAAATGGTACATTAAAACAAAATCAAGTACGTTGTGCTAACACTATACCACAATTTAAGGAACCCTATGGATTAAAATTCAGTTAGTTCCTAATTATTAACTAGAATACTTGATAGCTCTATTATAACTGGCATTATTTATTTGTTTTTTTAAATGTAAAACATTCCATTTTAAAAGTTTGTTTGAGCTTATATAATAATTTAGAAAACAAGAGAAGAAATTACCAAGAATTCTGAAAATAAGCGGCTCACAAAAGCAGCTAGTTTTAGAATTACTTTTTTGTTTTAAATTTAATACGAAATATTATACTGAAATGTCACCAATAACGCGTTGTTATTAATTGCACATCACTTTATAAAACAATTTAAATGATTAAAGTATACATAAAATTCCTCAAACGAAGTTCTACGTACAGTCTCATTCAAATATTTTTTACAATTGATTTCAATCGACCTACATACGCACTCGTGTTGTATCATTTGTAAAGTATGATACCGCTATATATCAATAGATTTTTGAAGTAAGTCAGTGAACAATTCATCATTATTTCAAGTTGACCGTTAACAGTATTGTGATATATTCTGATACAAGGATAAATGTTAAATTTAGTTGGTAAAAAGTTATTTTGAACCGTGGATAACACGGTTTTTGTCATTTAATAATAGATTTCTTTGACACACGCCTAACGTCTATCGTGGAATAGAAATGTTTGATCGCGGCACTGTAGCAAGAACCAACAAAGCGTTGGATTGGACTGAAGAAGGACCATATACTGAGCTCATCTCTCAATGAACTCCTCATTAGAGGTTAGTGTTCTTAACTCTCAATCAAATGCAATAGAAAATAATGAGTCAGTCTGGTCAAGGCACTTCAATGGAAAGATATGACAACTGCTACTTTCTTTGTCCACGTTACCCCGCCAGACTGGTTCATTGCCGTCATCAGGACCATTCAGGGGCGTGGGGCAGTGATATTTCAGGAGTAAGCTCCACACTAAACAATTACCTTAATGTCTGTGATTTACTCATTTTTATTAACATCATATCTGCATTGTGTACATGAAATAATAAGAGAGTTTACTTCCGTTAAGCTACATCATGCTTATATTTACAGTAGCCAAGTTTGAAAAATAAGCAAAACAAGCCCAGTGTGTTATGACTGTGACAAGACTGTTTGATGTGAAAGAGAGATTTTTGGGTGTTTGAGGGTTCCCAAAAGGTGTGGGCCAGGGAAAAAAGGGCCCTCCCTGGCTGAACTACACTCGTAACACTCGTAAACCTCTTGTCGAGCGGATATTTCGATAAATGATTGTTTTTAATGGAATTTTACACAGGTGGGTTCGCGATGTCTCATATCGGTCGGTAGTGTGTGTGTGTGTGTGTGTGTGTGTGTCTACCTACTGATTTAAGGGGCCCGAGTTCGATTAATGGCACAGCCAAAAATTTATTATTATTATTGGCTTACTCTTTTACAGTGATGGCCAGGGGCTGTTCTAGAATTATTAAGTTAGTTTATAAGTTGTGTGATAATATATTCAGTCGGTTTAGAAAAAGTATTTAAAAAAACTGCTACCTTTGAAACCGGAATTGGAGTGAACTTCAAATCAAATGTGCCTCCCCCTCCCCCCCATTATCCCCTGATTTTGAACCTCACGAATGCTAAACGTCATTTAGACTTTAAATCGAACCACGCTCTAAGGAGGTAGAGTTGTCAACTTAAGAGTTCAATCTTGACAGGCTTCAATGAGGTATTTTTGCTCACCTCATCTTACTACGATTTTCGGTTAGCCACGTATGATATTAATGGGCTATGAATGAGGAAGGTAAAATTTAGGGGACATACAGGGTGTTTTTTTTAAGTTGGCACAACTATATATCTTTAAAAAACGTAATTAAGAAAAAACCGTTTAGCACAAAGTTTATTGGTTTAGAGACGCTGACAAAATTAATGACATGATTAATTTTTTATTTATTGGACGTCTTCAAGGTCATCTCAAGGTCAACTATTGTATTTCAAATAGGACCCTGTATTTTTATTGCAGAATCTTACTCTCCGGAAAAAACAAGCAACTTTTGTCTGAAACACTTTTTTTTTACCTTAAGTCTATTTTTGAAAATATTCATTGAACTAAAGAAATACGTTTGATGTTTTTGGAACTGTTTTATTTCATTTTATTCCTTAGTTGAATCTTTAGAGTGTAAATAATACGAGCAAAACGCTCACACAAACAAAAAACAAACGTTCGTTAATTAGGGTCAAAATGTTAAATTACAACAATTGCTCGAAATTATGACCACCTACTTAGATACACGTTCCATTTCACTTTGTAAAATTATTGTGAGTATTTAATAGAGTGTCTCGATCAATATCTCTGCAAGCAATTTTATGCGTTCCTTCATATTTTCTCAAGTTGTCAGTATATCATAGTATACTCTTTCTTCCAGGTATCCCGTAAGAAAAAATCTAATATTGCTAAATCTGTTAATCCAGCAGGCCAACTAATTGGAGCATTTCTACCGGTCCAGAGGCCATTGTAATTACGATCCAATCATTGTCGTGCAACTCTGGAATAATGAGCAGGGAGGGTCACCATCATGCTGAAACCACATTCTCTGCCTTTCTTGTAGCTCTGAGTTTGCTAGCAGCAATGGTAATCCTTGATATAGAAAAGTTCTGTATTTGTCTCCATTAAATGTACCGTCAATAAAAAAAAGGGGCCAGGCCAGTCAATTTGTCTTTGATAAGTCCGCAACAAAGATTCACAGTCAGAGAGTACTGTCTTTCAACTTGTAGCACCCACTGTGGTTTTTCTGCACTCCAATAATGCGTGTTGTGTCGGTTAACTTCCCCATGATCCATTAAGCTCAATTTACCAGAGAATAATACTCGAAGAAAAATATTTCCTATTTATTGTTACTTATTAAAGTGCCCATTGTCAGATTTCCACTCATTTGAGAAAATATTTTCTGTGAAGCTCTTGATGCAATGACACGTGGCAAGACTGAAATTTATTGTGCTTTAATGTTTTGAACACATTACTATTGGATATTCCCAAATAACTAGAAGTCGCACAAAAACTTACATGAGGATTATTAGCTAGTGCGGCTATGACAGTGATTTCATTATTTTCACCGTTGACAGTTGTTTGACGGCTCCTTTTCTTCGCTTGATCACATCCATTTTCCACAAAATCTTTAACTACACGATAAAAAGATCTACAGGGCGGTGTATTTCTCTCAGGAAAACGATCAGCATACAGGAGAATAGCATTATTAACTTTTCTTCTAAATTTACCATAAATTAAAAACATTTAGATTTTTTCAGCAATAGAATAATTCTCCGTAGCTCACAATATGTAGGTTTATAATAAACGAAAATACCAAACATTATGAAGAACCGTGTATGCTGTTTAGTGTGAACATATTTTATTCATAATTATTAAAATGTGAAATTGGTCTACTTATTATGCAAACATATCAGGTAGACCAATTAAACATTTCGATCATTATGAACGAATATTTGTTTTTTGTTTGTGAGAGCGTTTTGCTCGTATTTGTTTACAATCTACAGATTCTAGTAGGCAATGAATTGAAATAAAAACAGTTCCAAAAACATCATACGTATTTATTTAATTCATTATCATAAAAAATAAACCTCTGATAATAAAATGTTTCATACAAAAGTTGCTTGTTCTTTTTCATAGTATACGATTTTGCAATAAAAAAATACAGGGTCTCACTTGAAAAACAATAGTTGACCTTGAGATGACCTTGAAAACATCCACTGAATAAAAATTTAACTAAGTCATTTTGTCAGCGTCTCAAAAACATGCATCTTTGTATGAAGCACTTTTTTCTTAAGTGTTTTTTTTAAGAGATTTAACTATGCCAACTCTAAAAACAACTCTGTATACTCTATTTGCTTGAAGGGAAAAAAAAGTAAATCCACCTTTATTTCACTAGACAGGGATTATATAACCAATATCCTCATATTTGGAAGTCGAGGCTATTGTGAGAGTAACGCCTTAGACCTTGCGACCACCAGAGTGGGTGGGTTTTTTGTTGATGTCCCTGTGTTCATAACAGGTAAACAAATGCATCTCCTGTGAGCCAGAAATCAAAGTTTTTCTTGGGAAACCAATGAAATCTTGTTACCTAGGTTTGCTCAGGGATGGATAGAGTATTGTCCCAATCAGTTCTAAAAGTACAGAAATGTATAAAAGTTTTAAGTAAAATAAACACAACTACAGTATATTACCATGCATTGGTTTTGTATCACTATATGAGTAGTTATTAACAAACGATCAGCAGATATAAATGTTCATTAACCAGTCAGTGGTGGGTAGATAAATATAAATAAATCATAATTTAGAATTTAAAAAGTTTGAGGATTTTGTTCTTAGTACAGCTTCTCAATCTGGGGGGTTGCAAGGTTATTAAATTATTATTATGAGGGATCTGAAAAACCACAAAGCTCATAACTCTTTAAAACTAAATATTCTCAAAGAAACGCTCAATACCAAACAGATATATTGAAAATCTTAAATAAGAACTATGAAAAAGGATAGATATAATAAAAAGAAAGTAAGTTGAAGATAAAAAATGAAGATGAAAAATTGACGAAGACAACAGGGAATATTTATTCACTAAAAAAATGCTATTAATAGGTGGTTAATACTTGAATGACCTTTAATACAACCAATTAGATGAAATACAGGCAGTAAGGAGTCAAATAAGAATAATGGTTAAACATTAAACATAAGGAGAAATTAAATTGGTACATGGATAATAAATAGAATTGTCAGAATAATCCGAAAACTTTTGGTGAACATTAAAAAATTAATGAAATTTAAGTGACACAGTAAAGTCAAATATTAAAAGAATAAAAATACATTAAACACATTAAAATTAAGACAGGATATTTTACAATGAATAACTAATATAATTTAAGGTTAAAGGTAAAAAACACATTAAAATTAAGACAGGATATTTTTACAATGAATAACTAATATAATTTAAGGTTAAAGGTAAAAAACACATTAAAATTAA
>JBCFYV010001735.1:0-47469 GCA_039000515.1 Timema cristinae
TGACAAAAATTGTCAGGAAAGATAACGCAGCAAGTGAAAGAGTCTAAAGTGAAGTTGCCATTATCTATTTCAATGAATTGTTTTGAAAATATTTCTCCAGATCGATCATTTTGAAACTCGACACGCATATTCTTGCTTAAATTTAATTAGTATTCTTACGTGTTTACACAAAACGGAGGACTTTAAACCTGAATTAAGTTCATCAACTGGTGTTGACCGTGGAATTGCTGGCAATGTTAGACGAAAATCTCCTGCTAACAAAATCATCGCACCACCAAATTGATTTTGATTGTTCCGCAAATCTTGCATGGTTCGGTCTAATGCCTCCAAAGACTTTTTATGTGGCAGTGTGCATTCATTCCATACTATCACTTTACATTGCTGCAAAATCTTTGCTATTGCAGAGTTCTTCGAAATGTTGCAGATCAGAGTTTCGTTGCTTTGCATACTCAACGGTAATTTTAGCGCTGAATGGGCTGATCGACCGCCTTTCAATAATATAGCGGCAATGCCTGATGAATCAATTGCGAGTGCAATTTCATTGTGTGAGAGAATTGTTGCTAAAATCAATTAAATCAAAATAGTTTTCCTGTACCACTGGGAGTGTCCAAGAAGTAGATCCCTCCAGTCCCATTATGTACAATTTTCTTAAGAGTATCAAATATTTAATTTTGTTGTTGGTTCAACAGCGGAAGATTTATCCGAACTGATTCTCTTAAAGCATCTAGATCGTACAATTTTTCGCGTTGCAACTCTTTATTAAAAGCGTCATGGATCGGGTGATTGGGCGCGGCCACACCTAATTGAGATAATACTTTATTTGACATCATCAAGCACATGTCCTCAATTGATACTAACACCTCGTTGTAAATTTCTTCACTGACTTGTAATTTTTTTTTCCTGTTCTAATGCGCATTTGATACAAGATATCGTCACACATATAATCTTTGTATTTTATCCAAAAATCAATTGGTTTTTATGGGTAGCATGTTGATATAATTATAGAAAACAATGTTTGTATTTGATAAGTTAGTGAAGAAATTATAGCATCATTGAGAGTTTGATCCAAATGAGCGTCATTTTCTAACAGTTGCAAAAGTTGACAGGCTTCTCTGTAAGAGCCACACAATTCACCATTAACCGTTAGTAAATGTTGGAATGATGTTGGGCCTCAAACATTGACTAATAGTAATATCGAATAAAAACACTCATCGTTGCTTGGATGGACTGAATAAATTCGTCCTATTGCATCGGTGGAATATACATTTGGGTAACCTGGAACTGGTTTTCCCTGTTTCTGTCGTTGAAATTTCTTTAAGGATTGATTCAAAGTATAATATTTTGGCATTTCGGACTATAGCAGTGTTTGGGTGAAATAATCATTCTCATACATTAAAAAAAACTGGTCAAGGTTGTAGACGGTGGATGAACAGCTCGTTGTAATGCGTTTTGTGCAATGAAATATACTCTTTGACCATTTTCTAAGTTTATGGCTAAGTGAACAACAGTGGGGTGTCTTTTATGAATGGGAAAAGAAAGAATGCACCAAATTGTTTCATTACTACGAACATACCGGTCCATTTGGTATTGAGTAACTTCGTCATTGGAATTCTATGCACCAACTCCAATCACAGCCATGTCCCTTCCTTTGGTTACAAATTTACAAATGTATTTGATAGAGTTCACGGAATGGCATGATTCAAAATTGATGTGCGCCTTGAAAGTCTTTGATAGGATCGGTGAATATGGAACAATCCAACGATTATCAATTTCAATGTATTGTTGATTTACTTTGAAAATTGTTGATCTTTCGTTGTCTGCAGTCGATCGGCGACGATACAGTGGATAACCATCATTTCCGGTAATAGTTTCTGCTACTAATGCCCATGGATAACGCTTCGAACATTTACCATCCACCATACACGGTGATTTTTGATTAAGTATTCCACGGGGACCATGAATCATGTTTTTAATAACCACCTCATGCAAGTCTGGATCTACTATTAGATCAGAGATTTCAGCTGATATCACTTCATCAACTTCATTTGGTCTTATCTTCTCAACCAACCAAATCAGAATATGTGTATGAGGCAATCCACGTTCCTGCCACTCCACAGAATACATCCAGCAGTGTGTCTCACCAAACACGCTATATTTCAAAATGAAATCCATTAAAGATTTCAACTTTTGTTTAAAGACTCTTGCCGTAATGTCATGGCAAACAATGGTTGATTGCCTAGGGAATAACTCAAGTTTGATTTCAATCCACTGCAGATTGCACGTGAATGTGATAAATAAATCTGCTCTGCCATAATGACGAACATACGACATGGCATCCTGAGCATATTCATGCATGTGTCGAGGACTTCCGATGTATGTTGCTGGAAGAATTGTCATTCAGCCGATATTATCTGCATTTCCATCAGTATTAATCACATCTCGAAGGTAAATATACTCTTCAAAACGGAGTTTGGTCTGGTTCAACCTGATGAATGTCAATCGCTCTGTTTCAATTTTGACATACATATTAACCGCATATTGGTGAAATAATCGCTTACATTTCAAGATGTGATTGTTTTCATTTTCACTAACCAACAGGCGGTTTGAATAATAGTTCATTGATTTGACTTTTTTGTTGGTTTCAGCACCTGTAAATAAATTATTGTTTTAATGACAATGATTGAACTTGAATATAATACATATAGTAGCTTATACAAAATCTCTATTGCTAAACCAAATTTGTAATTACCTGTAAGGGGATTAATCATCTTGATTGAGAAAAGATAACCATCTTCACCTTTCCAAAATATGATGGGATATTGTAGCACAACATATGAGCGGTGTGTTTCATACACACGCTGTAACTGATCATTCCGGCGATGTAAAACAATATCACGGGCTTCCAAATTTTCTCCAACTTTAACAATGGAAATTTCATCAATTGTTGGTGCATTGAAACTCCTTGCATGTTGGCCCACAGGAGTTTTATCAGCTATGATTATAATTTTGTGATTATCATATGGCATGAGATCAAGTGCAGTTTTGAACAATGTAATCAACTGATTGTGTTGATGAAAGAAAGTTTGTAATTCTTCTACAATAAACCTCTTTACTGAACTGTTTTGTGCACAACGCAGATCAATTTCTTGTGTTTAATTGCCAATGAAATAAATTTGCAGGAATTTGTAGTCGCCATCTGACACCGGCAACAGTGAACCTGCTTGGTGATATATTTGGCCTTGTATCTGTGAATTAAAGAGACAGGTTTGTTACTTTTGTTACAAAAAGTATAAAATAAAATAAACAAAGCAATACGGGGGATAAGTTTATTTGTTATATATTACCTTGAAAGTTGGCATAAGATTGTCCCGAACTGCATTTGTTACCCCAAATGAAGTCATTTGGAAGCAGTTGTTATATTTTTGGATATTAGTAAAGAAATGTATGGAATCCGTTCCTGTTCCTGAAACCAAATAAGTACAATGGCTCTGGTGGCGGAACTAATGGCATTAATTTAACTTTGCCATTTGTGAAACACAATCCAGTGGTTTCAATTTGGTATTTCAATGCCTTAAAATGTGGGCTTACTAAGTTCATAGATCCAATAGCAACGCATTGGTAGGCACTGTAGACAATTGAAACATCGTAACTGAAAACATCTCGTTTCAAACCTGCAAGATTATTAGCTGAATGACGTGCTGGATGGGTTTGTGATAACCGAATCCTTTCAATTTCATTTCGCTTTTCACGTTGATGTGCAGTACGATTAGAGTGAAAATTAGCTTGGTTTCTAACATTTCGAGTTCATCGACCCAAATTTCTCCGCTCACGTCTAATAGGCGGCATGATTCTTGAACTGTGTATAAATGGAAACACACAAAATAAACCAATCAACCAAAAATAAATCTAGGAACTTGTTTGTCGATTGAGAAGCGAAGATTTAAAAACAACCAAGAAAATAACACGCACTAATTTAGAATCTACTGAAAAACTGTCAAAGTAAAACTGTATATCGTAGAAAGAGAAAGTGTCAAATCTACTGATGCATTCAAGTAGTTTATATTAATTTTAACTTTAAGTTCATAATTATAAAGTTACTCATTAAATTTCAAATTTTTTTCTTTATATTATGGTTTGGTACTCTTTTGTTTTATTTGAATAAAACGAAACAGTAAGTAAATGAATCGAAAGTCAATTTTAGGGTGTCGAAGTTCGATTCACTTAATCTATTCATTGCTCAAATCGATCTTTACGAACCCAAAAAATCAATTCTTCAATTAATCTATCTCAGATCACCATCCCTAGAATTGACAGCTAGGAACAGTTTGAAATGGAAAAAGAAAAATGTGGGTTTTAAGTTTTTCTGTGCATTTTTTCCAATTTTTCTCTTCATAAGAGCCTTCCTCGGACTTCAACGAATATAAAAAAAAAAATTGCCAGATTGGTTCATTCGTTCTCGAGTTTTGCGCTTAGCAATACATTTAGCCATTCATTTATATATATAGGCTAGATATAAATAAAGATCATTATTTATAGTCGAAGATTTGTCTGGATCTCACCAAGAAAAGATGTCCAAGCAGCAACAATATAGGAAATGTGTTTTCTTTTATGAATATTACACATAATCCACAGTTTCCGGACATAACTAGTCTCTAGTCCTACACTAGACTCTCAGATTTCTAAATATGCACTTGTTTTCACTTTTAAAACATATTTAGTGAGAAACAGCTCGGATTTGGTTCTATATTAAAATACGCCGTAATAGGAAGACCTTTAGCTTATTCAAACAAACTTCCAAGTAACTTTTACAAGAACAATATTTTAAAAACCTTCCTTTCTTCAAGTACAAAGAGATAATTAATGAATCGTAACAAAGGTAAAAGGGTTGGCCATGTACCAGGGATAAATAATAAATAGTATTTAATCTAAGATAAAAGATGAAAAGATTTACAAATAAAAATGATAAATTTTAAAGCGTGATAAAATCTTCACTTCTATTTGTCAAAATTTAAACTAGTGCTAGTTTAGAAGTATTTTGTTCTTATCGTGAGTACAGTCTGATTAGTAGTTCTGATACGCATATACCTTTTCTCTTTTTGTTCTTATCGTAGTATAGTTTTACTAGTAGTTCTGTATCAAGTATACCTTGCTCTCTTTTTGTTCTTATTGTTATTACCATCTTTCTAGTAGTCCTGATACAAGTATACCTTGCTCTCTCTTTATTCTTATCGTGAGTACAGTCTTTCTAGTAGTTCTGATACAAGTATACCAAGCTCTTTCTTTGTTCTTATCTTGAGTACAATCTTACTAGTAACTCTGATACAAGTATACCAAGCTCTTTCTTTGTTCTTAATGATAGTACAGTCTTACTAGTAATTATGATACAAGTATACCTACTCTCTCATTGTTCTTATCTTGAGTATATTCTTTCTAGTAGTTCTGATACAAGTAGGCCTATACCTAGCTCTTTCTTTGTTCTTATCTTGAGTACAATCTTACTAGTAGTTCTAATACAAATATACCTATCTCTATATTTGTTATTATCGTGATTATATTCTTACAAGTAGTTGTTATACAAGTAAACATTGCTCTCTTTTTGTTCTTATTGTTATTACAATCTTCTTGTAGTTATACAAGTGTGACTAGCTCTCTCTTTGTTCTTATCCTGAGTACAGTCTTACGAGTAGTTCTGATACAAGTAAACATTGCTCTCTATTTGTTCTTATTGTTATTACAATCTTACTTGTAGTTATACAAGTGTGACTAGCACTCTCTTTGTTCTTATCCTGAGTACAGTCTTACGAGTAGTTCTGATACAAGTATACCTTGCTCTCTCTTTGTTCTTAGCGTTATTACAATCTTACTTTGTAGCTATACATAACTAGCTCTCTCTTTGTTTTATCCTGATTACAGTCTTACGAGTAGTTCTGATACAAATATACCTTGCTCTCTCTTTGTTATTATCGTTATTACAATCTTACTTGTAGTTATACAAGTATAAATAGCTCTCTCTTTGTTCTTATCCTGAGTACAGTATTACTAGTAGTTCTTATACAATTATACCTAGCTCTCTCTTTGTTACTATCTTAAGTACAGTCTTACTAGTAGTTCTGATACAAGAATACATTGATCTCTCTTTGTTCTTATCGTTATTACAATCTTACTAGATTTATATGAACAGTAGACATCGTTTCCTCAATGTTCTTACCTTTACAGGCTTAATATTTCTTTTTTGATATAAAGTTAAGGATAATATTACCTATAATAATTTCTCCTAGGATTTGAAGTCAATATTTTCCAATGATGGAAAGTTTAAAGAAAACCAATTAGTTCTGTATTTAATATTACATTAAATTAATAAACAATAACTATTGTTCACGTGTTTTAAGACGTTAGTCTCCCAATATATATCAAAATTAAAAAATAGCATATAATCATACGTTGCTCAGTTTAGGTTCAAATAATGACACTGACAAATTTCTTTAAAATTGGACAGACAAGACACGCCGGGTGTTTTCGAACTAATGACTCCGTAATAATAGTTGAGTCTCCTCACGCTCTGATTCTCAAGTACAGTAAGGTGGTGTCGAGACAGGTCCCATGCACATGTCCGTCATAACCTCACCCTAGTCCTTGAGATGGAAGGCGCAAAGAGAGGGTGCGTTCATTTACCAACAATTCACCGACGACAAATTTGTGGAGCGCGAACTTAATTTCCGACTTGGCACAGTTGTTTCTCTCTCTCTCTCTCTTTCGTCCCTTGATGGATCTCCCTTCCATTTACAACGAATCGGTGTCTCCATTAACTTGGCTATGAAACAGCGGAGTTTCTCGTAACTTAGTCCAGTGTTCAATAAGGTAGTTGGCTCGGTCGGTAACTACTCCGATAGAGTTAATTTCTTAAGTCCCCACGAAGGTTCTAAATTTACGATGTGAGGTTAATTTTTTTTTTCTTTCGTGAGGGGTTAAATTACTGTTATGGGGTCATTTTTTGTGTATAACATAAAATGATGTAGTAAGCATCACCCCATCACAACATATATTGTTCCTTAATCTAATTCATTAATACGTATAAATATATCCCTATATGCCTACAAGTACAGTCTATTTTACGTCAATCTCTGATCATTAGGATTTGGTTTGGATTCTAAAGTATGATTTAATAACAATATCACTGTATACTCGATATAACTATTTCAAGATAGGGATAGGATGTAATGAGGTAGACTGGATAGAACTAGTTAAATATAGGGATAGGGTATAGTGTGATGACCTGGATAGGACAAGGTTAATCTAGAGATAGGTTTTAATGAAGTGAACTGGATATAGCTAGATACAGATTAAGCTAGGGTGCAAAGAGGTAGACTGGACAAAATTATTTCAAGATAGGGATAGGTGTAATGACTGGATATAACTAGTTCAAGATATAGAAAGGGTGTAAAGAGGTAGATTGGATCAAATTATTTTAAGATAGGGATAGGTGGACTGAGGTGGAATGGATGGAATTAACTAGATATAGGAATAGTAGGCGTACTATTGTAAGTGCAGCAATGAACATTCAAGTTTCTAGTGTTAAAGAGTAAAATAAATAAGTAAAGTGTAAATTCATTCTGTTTACTATGTGGAGCTAGGTTTGAGCTTTTATTGTTCAGGATCTTTAGAGGGTGCGCTATTTACATAAAACGTCATTTAAAATCATCAATTTCAAAATTTAAGCTAAATAATTATGGATGTTTATGGCAATAATTCATTCTATAATGGAGGGAGAAATTTGACAGAGTTTTAAAATAAGAGTAAAATCTACAGAAAGTTTAATAAAATTAAATATGATTAAAATAATAATTAAAATGGTATTAAATAAAGTTGAATTAATATATAATAGAGTTTCAGACATAGTTGGATATACAATGAGAGAGATCAAACATAATCCATTAGTACTATTATTAAAAGTATTATTTATATTAATCAGTGTACACCTTGTATATTATCTTCTTACATACTACACAAACCAAATAGTTAACTCAATCGATTACGAGATTTTCGCTAAATCATTTTTATAGCCGCATCTAACTACGCGTCTTAAACTCTTTAATCTTAATCACGCTAATATTATAGGTATAAGGACCTTGGAGTTTATAGTATTGCACCAACATTTGTAAGAGGAAGCGTATAAAACCATTTAGGATAAACAACCCCCATAAGCACTTACAACCAGCTGTAATTCAAACCCAAACCTTCGTGTCACTGGAAAACCAGATTGAATGAGCCAGATATTTAGAGAGTTTACCTGCAAGCCTGAGTCTTGAACATATTACAATGGATCAGATAATGTTTAAAGCAATGAAGCCTTGACGATGATTTTCATAGCCGATGATGAGATAGAAATATGTTGTAAGAGTTCTTAAGGTGCGGCAGAATATGGCGGAAGTATTTTTACAGTTTTTATAGAATATAAACTTTTTGGCAAAAAAAAATCAAATATTTCTCCAGTAGCAACATATAGTTTAGTTTTCTACACATGCTGATATAAACAGATCGTGATCATCTTTCAAGGATGTCCTAGAATTTAGTCAAAAAAAATTAAATAAAGGGAGAAAGTTTTGACCAAATTCTAGCAAATCCTTGACAAAATTCTAGCACACCCTTGACAGATATTCAAGTTCTGTTGATATTAACATATGCGGAAAACTAAACTCTATGTTGCTACTTAATAAATATTTTTTATATTTTGGCAATAAAAATGTAATGCTAAAAAAACTGTAACATTACTCGCGCTCTCTTCTGCCTCACTTAAAGGATGAAATACACAGATATATTTAAATCTCCAGGTAAAAAATTATACAGTGTTATAGGGGATGACAAGACAATTACTTCTATGCAGTGAACCAGCGGTCAATGAGGCCAGGCTGTGGAGGTATCGTCAAAGATAGCTCTGTACGCGCCTTGGGGATATGTAGCTCATCAATCTTCGGCACAGAACACGGGGATTGTGGTGTAAATTAATTATCACTTGTGACAGATAATGAATTGCCTGACAACAGGCACACATATGTAATTGATAATTCTTTCATATATATTGTTGTTGGCACTGATCAGGGTCGATATTGAGAGCGCAGATTCATCTCGACAGAGGAAGTGGACTAACATCTTATCGGGAGCTATGCACTGGTAGCAGAACGTCTCTATGAAAATAGGTATCCATAACTTACAGCAACTCTTATAAAGTGGCGACCACCCCTGTTGATGTACATGTTGCCACAATGGACTATAAGGAATGGAGTGATGGGGATTGCCGTGTTGATTTGCTTGTTTTTCCGTTGCCATGTCTAAGTGTATTATGTATATTATTATTAGCACCGAGTCTTACTAACCGTTAGGGTTTTACTCACGCTAATGTGTAAAATATAGGTGATTGTGAGATGAAATTAAGGACTGAGGCTTAAAGTGGAGTCCAAACCACGGTGGAGGCCTGGCATTCCACACATTCACTAGTTGTGATTAATACACGTCTTGTCAGAGGTGAAGGAAGGGTTTGGCAATCAGATTAATCTGGGTCGGGGACCGAGGATTGAGCCCCGGACTCCAACACAGAAGTCTAATACCATACCCCTAGGCCTCCAGGACACCTTATTATGTATACATACTTTTCTTATCACCCTACAGGTCTAGTGTAACCTGGTTACATCCTGTCTGGTCAGGGAGACTGACTACAGGTCTAGTATACTCTGTTTTTTTACCTGAAGATATGTGAAACCCTATATATTTTGTGTCAAAGAAAGAAAGATACAGAGAATGTGTGTGAGAGAGTGAACATTAAGTCCGTTGTTGTATCAGACGGATAAAGATAGATATGGTGTGCGTGTCAGAGAGAAGATATTAAATATGTTGTATCTATCAGAGAGAAAGATACAAATTGTATGTGGGCTAGAGAAAGAAATAACGTGTGGGAGAGAGAGGACAAATCCAAAATATAGAGAAATAGTATGTGAGAGAGAATATTACATTGACACAGAGGTAGAGAAAGAAGTAGAGGGATATAGGGGGGACTGAAAGCGACATAGAGGAACATAAAGAGTGATACCAGTATGAAAAAAAGACAGCAATTCAGTGGTAGAGAACTAGAAATATTTGGGAGAGAGAATGGCAGAAACGTATAGGGAAAGAAAGAGAGAAATTGTGCGATGAAGAATAATAGAAACACAGCAGGAGAGAGAGAGAGAGAGAGAGATAGAGAGTGTGAGAAAAGGGAAGTTTGGACACGATCGCTAAGAGGCAGAGCATGTCCCTTTTCACGGGCGGTCATTGTAACAAGCGTGGCGAAAAGGGAAAGGTGGTATTGGGGGGTGCCAAGCGACGCGACGCTACAAGAGCAGAATTACAAGTGGTGACTTCACAGCGACGCTGTCTACCATGATGGATGACGTCACGGTAGAGCTTACACTTTTAAGAATAAGTCTGGTGATGAAAAAGAGGGGTTACGGGAAGTTTGAGGGCATTTAGTAGTTAATTTAGAACCTTGGCTCCTTCGTGAACTGGCAGAAGAGAGACTCAAATAAATATTATTAGAGCTTACAAAAATAAAATAAAATTAGTGTAAAGCTATTTTTTTTACATCTTAGACATTTATTTAGAACGTAAAATTTTAATATCAATGAAAACTGACCTAATCATTAAATAGCTAAAATTAGATCTATTAAAAAACACACTACAAAAATTATGTTATTTTTTTCCATATTTTAAAAATAAATTAATTGATCTAATAGATATAATCCGCTACTCCGAATTTAAAGACAGTATTTCAATGCTAAGACTCATTACAAAGGTATTTATTATGGTTTACTGGTTTTTCCTCATCCTCTTGTTCCAACTCCTTTTGATAATATATCTATGGTAAACCTGTGTGTTGCTAAGGTAACGTTCTTGCCTCAGGACCTGATGTTCATTGGTTTAAACCCAGCTGGGGCTGACGGATTTTTCTTGAGCGATAAAAATCCGTAGCACAACTTCCTTCGGAGGGGAAGTAATGTCAATCTCATGTCACTTGTAGCATATATAAGAACCTCGGAGAGTTTGTGAAAATATGATTCCCGGCAAAATTAGTAGGTCCTTTCGCTTTTGCTTAAAGATATTCTCGTGTGTTGATGTAATTAGTCGGTTCAGATATTGCACGTTAGATATCTCATATATATATATATATATATATATATATATGTGAGATAGGTATAATATTCTTTAGGTCACACATAAAGAAATTTACGTACAACAGCGCATAGCTATTGAAAGGGTAAAATAAGTCTAAAAGGGTTATATATAAATGGCAAACAAAAAAAAATACATCCCATACGTATTAATCATAACCAGCTCACTGAAGTAAAGTTACAGTAAAAGAAAGGGACTATAATATATTTTTATATATATTTCAAATGTTATGGGTCATATAAAATAGGAGGGTTAAATCTGAACTGAAGAATTATTTCTTGATATATCAAGCTATATACTCGCACTCTTGTTCATAAAAATACCAGTTAGAAACATCAATTAAACTATTGGTTTAAAAACCCTAATAGCCGCTTATTTTAACATTGACTGAGAGATGTTATTGTTTCTATTGTACCACGTCTTACTACACATTATAGTTATGCGTCTTTAACTAGCCCAAAACAAATACAATAAATTCTGGGTTGCCTATGGCGCAAGGGTTCTAGGGGCACATTCCAAATACATAAATTATTTTTAATGTTTGAAATTTTTAAAATCTAAATTAAATAAGCTTATAACTATTATTAATTAAAGAACAAATCTTAATATTTTATATGATATTCATAATACATCTGAAAAAGATGTATTAACAACACAATTTGTTTGGTAGTTTTATGATATTTGAGGTCGCTTTGTTGGTGAATCACTTTCATTTAATACCTATTTTTAGCACCACGTCTTACTACCCATTCGGGTTGTACACTTATGTACTAATTACGCTAGTGGGTTAAGACTGGATAAGGTTGATTTTATAGAAATTGTACCCACATTAGCGTGGATGATGAGTGGAAAACCACTTTGTAAAACCCACCGTAAGTACATCCGACCGGGATTAAAACCCTGAAATCCATGTTATCAGCAGTCTATTATATTGCGAGATTGACGCGTTAGACCATGTGGACACTGAAGTGTGTCCTAGATGTTCATGGCCATAAAATTAGGTCAATCCACCTTTTAATATTACTTTTTAATCTAATTATCATAAAACGTATTTGAACTAAACAAACGCATCAAAAATATTTTCTTGACGTATATAAAATCAATAATTCCCTTTTCTCTCTCATCTTCACCCTATAAAACCTATCGCCCTTATTTTTAGCGTATTTGGAAAGTGCGGTGGAGATATAATTTCCTAGAGACAAAGAAAGAGAGAGAAGGTTTGCTCACTGGACCTCTCCATACCTCCATACCTCCATACTGTATTAATACGATGAATAGACTCGAGCTCTCCGGCTTTGAAGGGCAGTAGAGAGTCGAGTTGATGCCGCTATTCAGGAGTCAGTGGCGTACTGAGATAGCGCCATCGACAAGCGCATGATTGATACACAGCGTATCAACATTCCAGAACACATCGTGAGCCACAGGGGGGAGGTGGGAGGAGGGTGGGGCTGGGTGGGTTCCACCTCCACTAAACCACCCATCTAGACCCTTTCTCTCTCGCTCTCTCAAATCACGTGGCGCACTTCTACCGCGAGATAGCGAGCTGCGTCGTATTAAATCACGGGGTTCCGGGGTATAAAGAATGACGTCATTGGTGATTGTAGTGTTTGTTACCTGTAGGCTTACCTCGTTTTCTCAAAATCATATTTTCACATCCAATTTAAATTTTATTTTATTTACAGATTTGAAAAGTATGAAATTCTAAATTTTGTGGTTTTATCATTGTTCTTGGACATTGGTATTGAAAGTTCACCCCCGCCACCCCCACGAAACTGTGTTGTTATTTATTGGGTTTGAAGAGATATTTATTTTTAATTATGTTAATTATATTATGGTAGGTGACCTGGTGGTCTAGGGGTAAGGTGTCAGACTTCTGTGCTGGCGGCCGGGGTTCAATCCTCGGTCCCAGCACAGATTTATCTGATTTACAAACCCTTCCTTCACCTCTGACAAGACATCTTGTTAATGTGGGGAATGCCAGGCCTCCACCGTGGTTCGTATTCCACGTTAAACTTTAGGTCCTTCATTTCATCTCACAATCACCCTACCACTACACATTAGCGTAAGTGCGTATAACCCGAACGGGTAGTAAGACGTGATGCTAATAGTAATAATAATAATAATTATATCATGTAAGTTGAAAGGAGTTTAAATAATCTGATAACCAGATCAGAGGCCATGTGGTTCAAGGCGCTGTTCTCGAAGTAGACTAAACTGCCGTTGACTAGGAGATTAAGGTTCGAATATCAGTCAGGTGTACTGAAGGTGTTTTTTTTCCAAAATGGGTTTTTCACGCAAATGCGAATGAACTCCTTTAAATATAAAATTGCTCAGCCCTTAAACCATTATCATAATTAATACATTAACATACAACCTAAACGGGCAGAAAGACGCAGTGCAAAATAGAACTGATACATTACATTTTATGAAACATAGCTTATTTCTTACCTGAAAGACAAATTTAGATATATTTCACCATCACCAGGAGCTTCATTTGGAAGGAAACCAAGGAATATATTTATAAAATTAAAACAATAATATGAATTAAATATCAACTCTATTATATTTATTTGCTACGGCCATAGTTACATCTTAATATTGTATTTTTAAATTGAAAAATTACACCGGAAACTCGAATATAGCCCGATACCTTTGACTTAGAACACCAATGCTTTTACCACTGAGATATACAGACTCATTATTAGTATATATCTAATGTCTGAGTCTGTGATGGACGTGCGGTAATCGTCAGCTTCATATGAGTGATCAACATATAATTATTTGTCAGATAACTCAGCCATCTTAGACTCTGGAGGGCTTTATTTTGTCAATAGTTCCTCACAGACTTTGCCTTAAAATATGAGTGAATAATGACCCTGGGCGTGGGAAGATTCCTGGATAGCTCAGTGGTTAGAGCATTGGTGTGCTAACCCAAAAGTATCGGCATCAATTCCCTTGTCCAGGTGTCAATTAAAACAATATAAGAAATATGGTTAAAACAAAGAATTATATAGTTTAGTTTGTTAGTAAACTTTAAGATTATGTCTAATATAATTATAGTTTAAAACAAAGTTGAAAACAATTTCTTGATCAGACAATATGATAAATATTGTAATTGTTGAAAGGAGGGGTTGACTCTCATGTAGCAGCATAAAATAGGGGCGAAATAATTGGTTATACTGTATCTATAGAATAGTGGTATTTAATAAAATGTATTTTTAACTTATAATATTATATTCACTAAGGATAGGAACCTCAACTCGCTCAAATCCTTAATGGGACTCAAGATTTGAAAATTGTATATTTAATAAAAATAGGTTTTTTTAATATATATATATATATATATATATATATATATATATATTGAAATTACTTTAGACCTCTAATACCTCTTATCAATGGTTTATCTACGACACAACTATAAGAAAACAAAACAACCAGATCACAGACAAAAAATTGAACACTTAATTGAATATATGAGTGTTCACATGAATGCATTTTAAAAGAACACGTTTTCATTTTAGTTACTACTAGCAGTTTGAGACGTAATTCACACACAAAAATTTTACCAAAATAGAACGTTCAACATCCGTCTAGTCACATTTTGATAGATCTTCTTTATTCAATCATGAGCTAGCTCTGACATCACAAACCAACAATGGTAATTAATAAATATAAATATTTGAGACAAAATATCACCTTGTCCACAAACAGGGTGCACAAACAAACGCAGCCCATCAACAACGCAATATATAACTAATTACGGTCATAAAATAGGATAAACTAACTAATAAACATTGTTTCATAAATATTCGGAATAAGAGAGCATCACAGTTCACCAATGAGCACTAATAAATAATTTACTCCGTTACAAAAGTATATCGAATACTTATAACTTAAAGCCTCAGTCATAGTTTTTCAAAGAACATCGTGGCTTATCAAGCTTTGTCGGCAGAATGATTTTACTTTAATCGTTATGTTGCTGCAAGCTAGGTGCTAATTTATACTTTATTTCTTAGATTTTTTGTATTACAATTCAAATTATCGACCATATCTAGAACTTTGTTTTTTCCACAAGCCACTTCCAACCACTATTTTTAAATTCCAAACTTTCAAGCTTTTTTTTTGATATTGGGAGTGGTCGTTTTACAAACTTAGCAATTAATTTAAACTTTTTTCCATATATTTTATAATCATTTTAGAATTTCTTCAAGATACTACCCCCCCCCCAATCATTTTTCAGATACCCTTATAAAT
Source organism: Timema cristinae (assembly GCA_039000515.1). Taxonomy (NCBI): domain Eukaryota; kingdom Metazoa; phylum Arthropoda; class Insecta; order Phasmatodea; family Timematidae; genus Timema; species Timema cristinae. Next base: position 15,457 of record JBCFYV010001735.1, read on the forward strand.
AGTAAATATCAAACACTTATCTTGTTACTGGAGTAATTCCTGACAAATTACAATTTTATGACTTACCAATTTTTTTTTACATAACACGCACGAATCTTCTTCCTACATATATTATACATTAAAAATATTCAGTCGATTATACTTATTTGGGGTGTTATACCTTCTAGCCGAATTTCAGTTTTATATCAAACATAACATTTGTTGTTTCCTATAGTTTTGAAAAGCGAAATCCACCTGCCCCATTAAAATAACTCCTACATAGAAATTTCAAATTTTAAGAAGTTTATTAGCTGGAGTTGCCCTTCCGCTTGCCTGCCAAATTTAGGTTTACTAAAACACCTTAAAAATGTATTTTTCGGTCCATCCTCATCACCTTTAATTCCCAAAGTCACAATTACAAATTTAACAATTCCATGCTTTTATATTAATTTGAATTGGTACCTGGCTGCTAAACTTGTTTTATACCATACTAGGAAATAGTTTTTTTTTCCGTTCATAATACTCTTTTCACCAATTCCCTCATATATTATAAATTTCAGGTTTTAAGATTTATTTGGTTATCTTGAAATGTCTCTCCACAGGTTTGCCAAATTATAAATTATACCTCATCTAAATAGCTTTTTCTTTGTATAGGTCCTCAATTTCATGGAACCCCATCAATATTAAACTTTCCATTTTTTGTATTGTTTGTTTTTGGTCATATGATGAAATCCTGCTACCTTCTTCCAAGCCACATTTCAAGCTTATAGGCGCAGGTGTTTAGGAAATACGCTGATAAGTGGTGAGTCAGAGAGTTTGACTACTTTCTGCCCCTTTTCACCCTCTTAGGAGAAGAAATTTTAAAAGCTCAGTTCTATAAATAATCAATTATCAATTTCAAGGCTCCATGTCAACTGGTTCAAAATATATATATAGGTGAATTTTTAGAACTTTCAAACCCCCCCCCCCCCTACCCCCTCGCATGAAGGAAAATTTTAAAATTCTAAGTCTCTTATAGTTATCTGAAGTTGTCCTTCTACCTGCCTGCCTAATTTAGGTTATCTACCTATCTAAGGAGCTATTTTTCTGTTTACTCCTCCTCATATATTTTCTGTAGTTTCATCTAAATCTCTAATTATTTCAGAATATTATTGCTATTTTTTACCTTCTTGCTAAATCTTAATTTTCTTCTTCGTCTAAAAAGTTGGTTTCCTAATAATAGTCCCCCAAACAATCCCTGAAACCCCATTTTAAAACTTCCTGTTTTTGGATTATCTCGTATATATGTGGCAATCCTGCAGAATTTCAGTATTACAGCTCATCCTATAGAAGTGGGCTTTCGTTTTTGGACAAATCTACTTTCAGTTCTATTAATAAAGCGATTAATCTTTTCTATTATTCTGATATATTCCCATTTCATATTGTATTTATAATTTTTATACATGTTTCATATTCGAATTCGATATTTGGGAATCAAAGGTAAAAAAAACAACAATTAAATTCATAAAATAATTTATTATACCTATATCTAAAAGTTTATTTTCAACATTAACTTCTTGATGCAAATCATAATACATTCTAAGTCAACAATCTTTAGTAATTTCTTATCAAATTATTTAACTTAAATAGACGCGTTAGGAGGTGGTCAATGTTATTAGTATAAATATTTTTATTATTATTTCTAATATTTGAAGCAACCCTTTAGGATTAATTTCATATATAATCTTTGCAAATTTGAATAAAAGTCTTGAATTATAAATTCTATGTAACTTCTGATTTTGATTGGTAGAACAGTAGAGAAAATTCAAACATATTCCTCCGTGGCCAACATTGATATTATTTTACTATATTTTGTGTGTAATTTTATGGGTATTGATAATATCTATCAAAAGTGACAGTGGCAGAAAATATGACATGAATTGTTTTAGTAATCTTAGTAACTAAATTCTACTTCTCTTCCTACCAAAATCAAATTATATATACAAGGGCAACGCCAATTTTAATGCCATCTTTTACTTAAAAAACTATTTTTAATGTATAAGTGATTCTAACTGTTTATAATCATTATAACTTTTAGCTAAGTAAATGTTATCAATATTCTCATAAATATTTACTTAAATAGCTTGATAGGTGTTACACATTCACATTTTGTAAATAAATGTTAATTTGGTTTGTTTATTTTATATGAAGTGTCAGTCACGATTTTCTCCATACAACATATTTAAACCAAACAGTACCATTTATATAAAAACTGTTGGAGACCAAAAAAGATTAAACTTTCATAATATGCTTATAAATGAGAATTAATGTTACTGTTCATTATATATTTAACTCTAGAACATGTGTTAAAAATTGATGAATGGCCACTTGGTCTATCGTGCTAAACTCATGTTGGAATAGGCTGTTGAAGACGGGTGATAAGGATTCAATCCCAGTCGGGTGCAATGGGGGTGGTTTTCCTAAATGGTATTCCCTCCACGTAAATGCAGGTGTATTTCCTCTAACTTAATCATTCCTAATCCCTAATCCATTAGTGTAATTAGTACATAGGGGTATAACCTGAACAGGTAGTAAGACACGGTGCTATTTTTTTTTTAAAGTATTCTGCAATACAAGTATAATAAATTATAAAATAAGGCTATATAATAATAATTATTATTCTAGTACATGGTGTTGATATAAGCATGTATTAAAATAGTGTTACATTTTATTTTGATTTTAATAATGGTTTATGAAAAAACGTAACAAGCTCTAAGGTAAGTTTTAAAAAACAATTGATTTTGTTTTGGTTGTATTATAAAAAGAAAATATTTATGTTAACGAAAATTTACAATAGTCCAATTCATTTATATATGATTTCCTTAGCACTGGTAAAAAAACAACTAATTTGCTACTAAACAAACACAGTATTAAGTATTAACCATTTTATGCAGACCTACTTTTAAGCACGTTCCAAAGTCTATAACACTGATCTTATTCTTATAATGTTGGTTTTGCAACCAATAATAATAATATATTAAGAGAAGGTGAGTTGAAACGTCGTAGTTGAATCAAACCCTCTCCGCGAAATATTCCAACAGGTATCCTAATTAGCACCTGGAAGTGTGGTCTGGCAGTCGGCTGGAAGACTAATCTAATCTACTCCAACCCGAGATCAGGCAGTGAGGGTGGAAAAATGACATAAGAGACTCTTTCGAACAACGTCTTATTTCAGGTAACTTGATAGGTTTAATTTAATTGTGTGTGTGTGTGTGTGTGTGTGTGTGTGTGTGTGTGTGTGTGCAAAGAGTCTAGCCACTGTCCAGGTTATCCGTATATTTACACTACTGGAGAAGGTATGTTGGAGGGTCAAACTTGGAGGAAGTATAGCTACATTTGCGTGGTGGTGGAAAGTAGGAAATAATTTAGAAAAAAAGAAAATCTTCTTTACACCAAACCGGGATTCAAAGCTCAACCTACACATCATCGTCAATTCCGGTATATTGGATGAGTGACGTCTTTAACCATGTGAATATCAATAAGATTGATTTCATCTTTTAACAACTGTTCTATTTCACTAACGTCAAGTGGTCAGAGCTTATGGTTACAGATCCAGAAGTCCCGGGATTGATCCCCAGTGCTTACAGATTTTTTTTCTGCGAATCAGTGGGTCTGGAATGGGGTCAAACTCAGCCTCCTGAGGACCAATCAGGAGACTACTTGCGTTAAAAACTAGTGGCCTCAGTCTTGAAAGCTGAGGTTAGTGACCGGAGGGTTCATTGTGCTGGCCACATGACACCCTCTATCCGTTAATGTTGGCACTATTTTCCAAAACATATGGTGGCCGCTTGGTTAATATAACTCGCTTGTGTGCGGATGCCATGGAGATATTATTAATATTATAATTTACGTTTACCTAAAATTTTATTGGCCACTTATCTAAGAGGTAGAGACGAGGAGGATAATTTAGAAGGATTTCACCCACATTAACTTGGTACTAGGCTGAAAAATCTACAGCAAAACGTATCGGATATAAAAACCCAACTTGTGCGAAAAGGTGGTTATAGGAGGTTTTAAAATCCCGTAACGACCCCCAAGAGTAATTAAAAACCAAAACACCTCAGAACAGTAATGATGCTAGGAGTCAAAAAGTGACCAAAATATACAACGGAGTGTATTCAAAATATAGACTGACCATATAGACAAACATATAGCTGCAACTAGATATTGTTGGAAATTATAGGATGGCTAACTAGTCTACTATTAAGATCATAGCTTGGGGCAATGGCCTCTATACTGTGGGAATACAAATTCCAAATAGTAATGAAAGGCCGGTTCATGAGACTGCATTCATCCTTGGACAAATCGGGTAGCAGTTCAGTTATGTCCTGTACTTCAATATATTATGATGTCGTTGAAAATATAAACTCACTTCATGCCCTAGGAATAGACCAATAGCTATGGTTTTATGTTATCTTTTGTAAATAATTTATTATCAAATTTATGTATTTAAATAAGTCAGTTATACAATTTACATCTCTCACTTGATAATTAAATGTGTGTATAACCAATCCTTTACGACAAGCCATAACATTATTAATTTATTCCATTATTGTTTTATAGGATCTTAAATCTTGGTGGTCATTATTGGATAAGCTACGCATAGCTTAAGCCGACAGTATGGCAAGTAATACTAAATAAAACAATCTCTTACACCTACCATAGTAATGTGATAATTAGCTGTCACTTTTGATAGATGGTTTAGTTACCTATTATATAAATGGTTGATATTTCTTTATATCCAAATATGTGTGCTAGTTTATTTTTCATCAAAGTATAATTATATTGTTTCTTTATCATAACTTAAATATTTATTATTTCATACTGGTTTTGTCTCAGGCTTGATGACGGCGATGATTAGCAACATTATATAAAGAGAGGAATTAAAACCAAACAGATGGGAACGTCAATTTATTACAAACTTTTCAAAACGTTAATTTGTTACTTTATGTTACACTTATTTCATATTAATCAATTTGTACATATTTGTATTATCCTGTATTTGTAATATATCATAACAAAGTACAAGCATAACTTGGATGACACAAATCCATTGATTTCCATTAGATCTCCTAAATTAATCTATTGTCTCAATACTTAGCAAGTGGAATCCGAACCACGGTGGAGGTCTGGTATTCCACACATTCACAAGTTGTGATTAATACACGTCTTGTCAGAGGTGAAGGAAGGGTTTGGTTATCAGATAAATCTGTGCTGGGACCAAGTATGTATGTATGTATGTATGTATGTATGTATATATATATATATATATATATATAATGTATATAATGCTATTAGTTGTTCTCTATGGATGTGAAACGTGATGAAAACAAATCTAGGATTTTCGGAAACAAGATGCTTAGGAAGATATTTAAACCTACAAGGTATGAATGAGGTCACTGGGGATGGAGCAGATTACATGATCATGAGTTACATACCTTGTACTCATCACAAGACATTGTTAGGGAAATCAAATATCGTAGATTACGGTAAGCGAAACATGCAGAGCAAATGAGAGAATCTAGAACCGTTTTCAGGAAACTCACTGATAAACCTAATGGGAAGAGACCATTAGGAAGTCCTAGATGGAGACGAGAGGATAATATTAGAATGTACCTGAAAGAGATCGAGTGTAATGAGGTGGACTGAATAAAATTAGCTCAAGATAGGGATAGGTGTCGTGCGTTTGTTAGTGCAGCCATGAAATTTCGAGTTTCTTATACAATAGAGTAAGTAAGTATATATTGTATATAAATTCAGGCAAAGGATTCTATTAATTTTTCGCCAAGGCTTAGAAACGGTTTAAATGTAATAGTGCTACAGTGGGATAAAATATAACACTCTCTAGTTTGAATTAAATTTTGAAAATATGCAGTGCGCTCTTGTGACAATTGGTAGAACTTATACTTAGCTATATCGGTATTTTATATGAAGGCTTATCAAGTTGAATGACACAGTGATATGGATTAGATCCTGGATAACTCAGTTGAGTGGTAAGTGCATTAAACTTGAACACGAAGACTCGTATCATTCAATTCTAAATTCATACAATCAGTTCATTTAATATATATATATATATATCAACTTGAAATACCTGTTTGTTTAAATTTACAACTTTTATTTATTTGGCTAAAACTTTTGCTATGGTGTACAATTTATTACCTCATTAAAGGTCAATGATTAAAAAAAGTTTAAATTGTTATGAGCTACGATATATATTAACCATGCAAGAGTTATATCTTAGCTTTTTTTATCTATGCGTCTATTGAATTATTTGTCTAGGAATAATAAGTTTATTGTTATTTACAAAGTTTGAAAACCAAATCAAAATGTTACTTTTTTTACTACAATACATTCTCTTAGTACTAATATGAACACAGTAAGTAAACATAACCTCATTTAATACTCAAAATAAATATCACAACCTTTTAAGAAAAACGAAACAGATAAATGTTTAATGGAAGAATTGTACAGCTGAGATGCTAAAGTGTTAGAAATGGTTACGATGAACTGCTCTTATAGTAGGTTGACTAATAAACGTAAAATGGAAGATGACGACAAAGAATATAACGAAATGGACCATGCCTCAGAAGAGGAAGTAGCACCACCATGTATGACTACGCCGCCTGTCCAACTAACAGTCGTCGGGTGGGATCGATTCCGATCGACTGCTCTCGTGATAACTATAGCTGCATTCCTCGTTTGGGCAGTGATATTTTTCCCGTTAATGTCGCTCTGACAGTCAAGTACTCCAGGATGTATAGCCTGAATTTGGTTGTTGGAACGGCTTTCATTTAAGTAGGACTACTTAGTACATATTTAAGGACCACACACGCAGTCATTTGAAAGTCGTGAAGATCAGTTGGACAAAATATGCCTATGGTTTCAAATTGAGTATAATAAATTACTATTTAATCAAAACCTAACCACAATTTTTCTTTAATTTAAAAATCATAACTATTAGAAATATAAAATAAGTTTACAAAATACCACATACACCTAGTGTATACAATTGAAATTATCACAGATATTAAAAAAATAAATCTACTCAGTTTGACGTAAAACAAAGGAAACATTATATTTTTAAACAAAGGTGGATAAAAAAGGATATCTCAATTAAGAGGAAATAAATCCGAATCTGCAATGAAGTGCGTTTGATTGAATTTTTTTTCTCCGTGTTTTACTATGCGTTCCGGCTATAGGTATACATAGTGTGATAGAGATACATAAGATAGATTTTAATTTTAACGTGCCAAATTTCATCAAGGAATGTGGTGAAATAGTCAAGGCATAACAGCCATCAGTACATCCGGCAGGATTTAAACCCCTACCTCCCTGTCACCGGCAAACCAGACTAAATTAGCCCTATATTTAGACCGCGTACTAACCAGTGTGGGGGTGATGGTATTTGAAGCTTAAAGGTATGACTACACAGAGCCAACTCGCAACGCACCACACATTATTAAACCAAGAATAAGATTATTGTAATTTCCAAACCCTTCCTTCACCTCTGACAAGACATCTTGTGAATGTGGGGAATGCCAGGCCGCCACCGTGGTTCGGATTCCACGTTAAACTGTAGGTCCTTCATTTCATCTCACAATCACCCTACCATTACATATTAGCGTAAGTGCGTATAACCCGAAGGGGTAGTAAGACGTGGTGCTAATAATAATAATAATTATTATTATTGTAATTAAAAAGAGAAAAGTATTTTTATATTCCTTATCGACTGAGTTCTATTACAAAATAAGTTTGTATTTTTATTTTTACTTGCATAGGCTTTCACCTATTTTCATAAAATTAAGTCAGCTATTAATTACTAAGAATAAAGTTTTAAGTTAACTAGTAATTAAGAAGAAGAATGTTAGTTGTTCAATAAGTTGTTGTATATAATATTGTTTATCTTGTACGTAATGTTGGAAACAATGACTACAGCGTCACACGTGCAACGGCTGTGAAAGAAATGTCTAGTTTTACAAGTGCTGACACAGTGACTGCCAATCACTGCTCTTTTAAAATCAAGGTCACTATGATCATCGATATCGTAAAATCACTATTTCGCCCACCCCTACATTGCTTAATGATTAGCATGAAAAATAAGTTTGGAAGCTCCTGAGCATTTATTTCCGGTGGTAGGTGACTACACGGTCCGCACCGCACCGCACCGCAAAAGTGCGGAGCAATGCTCTCTCGACGATTTGTCCACGTCAGTGCGGTGCGGCTCCGTGTAGCCGGTCCTTAACCTGACCACCAACTCAAAACAGACAAGACGAGACTTTTCCGTGTGCACACCAAGGCTGAAGATACTAATTATGGGCTGGTTATAATGTGTATCTAATAATAGTATAAATATATGATTATATTTATATTATTATTATTATTATTATTATTATTATTATTATTATTATTATTATTATTATTATTATTATTATTATTATTATTATTATTAGCACCGCGTCTTACTATCCATTCGGGTTTTACGCACTTACGCTAATGTGTAATGGTAGGGTGATAGCGAGATGAAATGGAGGATATAAAATTTAACGTGGGATCCGAACCACGATGGAGGCCTGACATTCCTCACATTTACAAGTTGTGATTAATACACTTCTTGTCAGCGGTGAAGGAAGGGTTTGGTAATCAGATAAATCTGTGCCGGGACTGAAGATTGAGCCCAGGACCCCAGTACAGATGTCTGACACCTTACCCCTTGACCGCCAGGTCACCAGTATATTTATAACACATCAATATTCACACTCTCCATATTGTGAGGGTTGTTATTCAGCAGATAACCCCGACGAGATGACCTTTCTTTCCAATTCCAACCTGGTGCACTGAAAGGTTTTTTTTACCCATATACCTTAAACTATCCTTCCCATTCTCATCCTTCCGATCCTTTAATTAGCCGAATGTTGAAAATAATATTGAAAATTTAGTAAAAAATATTCCGTATCAAATTTATATATATTTAATGATTCACAAAATATAATCTCAATAAAAAGTAACATTTTACTGGCTGAAGTCCACCGCACACCATTTAACTGTCGGGTCAGTTCTGAGAGTTTCAGATTGAGTACCTATCCCCCCTCTAAACCCCCCAACCTTTCCTCCCTCGATAAACTCAGCGGGTGTCACGGTAGTTACCAAGCGCTGGGAAGTCAGCCGACTATTGTCTTAACTCGACTTTACGATGCTCTCCAAATGATATTAAATCGTGTCCCAAGTCGAATGATTTACAGAAGAGAGGTCGGTTTATTTGCCCTAGTTAATTAAGCCTTCACTCTATTAGTCTATTATCCTCCAAAGTGGTGAATAGGCAATTATCCATTGCCAGTTGTAGAACAGTCTAACCGTATCTTTGAAACATTTACTATCTTAAAGTATTCCAAAGCCTTTTGAGATAAATGTTTTTACTTTTTATTAGTAAGAGAAATATTTTAGAATGGCCCTAACGATCTGGTTTTAAATAAGTATCTTGGGAGCGTTTGACATTAAAAATAATCGTGTATTCTCTCTTTTGGGTAAAAATTCGGTAAAGGATATTTTACTAGAGAGTAATTTTTGAAAATACAAATTATTTTGAAAATTGCTATAACGATTTTGCTTAAAATATATATATCTCTGAGGAGTATTTAACATGAACATGGCAAATAAAGCTGTGTACTTGTTTTAAGGAGGAAAATTGTGCAATGGGTTGATTACTTATAATGTTTTTTTAATTAGAATAAAAAAAGGCTTAAAGATTTGGTTGATAATTGCTGTAGGGAGAATATTCTACACATTAACAATATTGTATATATATAAATTAAATTAATTTAAGTGTAGTTTATTGATTGAATTAAAAATTAAGATCTGTGAACAGTGTTTTATGATAAACAATAAAACTGTTTTATTTTTGCAAATAACATAGTTTTTGAATAGTTTGTAAAAAAATATTCTTTGAAAATTTGAATTTTGTTGAGTATATATGAATAATTTGGCTTAAATTTTATTTATCTAAATATTGATTATTGTGATTAAAAAGATTATGTGTTTGTTTTAATGAGTGAAGCTTATTTAAGGGTAACTAATAAACTCCTATTTTTGAACATTTTCTTTGAAGCTATAATACACAATATGAGAAAGTTTGTATGATTGTGTTATACCATCTATTTTATTACAAAGTCTATTACCCCATCTGTCCAACAACAAATAACCAAACCTGCATGGTTGGGCACGGAGGCTAAGGTTTTAACCTAGTATGGCCTATTTTTTTAGCGATGGGTATGTCTGGGCTTGTATTACTGCTGTGTATTTTTCCAAAGTGGCTTTTACTCTCCTTTTAAGAAAATGAAGATAAATTTCCTTTAAATTTCACCTTCCTTCTCTTTACTCCAATAGTGTGGATAGGTGTTTAGTCCACATGAGTAGATACGTTGGAAGAAATATGATCATTTAATCTCAATTTGGTTTTAAGTGCGTTTAAGATGATGTTTTAAATAAGTCTTAACCCCTAACGTTGACATAATATGTCTAAAGTTTGCTATTCACACAAATTAAACTATTAAATATTTTACTGTAATATTACAAATTGTTTCTACACACATTCTAGGGGTACTTCAGATATTACGTAGGTACATTTTTGGCCATTTTTAATCACTCCTGCCCCCTCTCCCTTGTAAGCATAATTAAGCAAATGCCTAACCCCCCCTTCCCCCCCTCTTGCTTACTTAAGATTTGTCAGCCTTTTTTAAAAAAATTGTTATTAGAAATAACCATTATTTTTTCATGCAATTTTGCTTATAGCCTGAACAAGTAGTAATATGCGATGATAAATTAAAAATTCATTCAATTTATGAATTGCTGGTAGTTATTAACATAGAGGTTTAAAATGCTATTGCAAAATAATTGACAAAACACTGGTATACATTGCATTTAAATTTATTTAAGACGTAGAATTAAAACAAGTTATAACATTATAAAAGTTTAAAATTTTAATTTCCATTTAATTGAAGTTATTAAAAAATAATTTATAACTGCGTATAACCTGAACAGGCAGTAAGCCACAGTGATAAAAAAAACATACAAGTAGATTATGTTACGGTATTATCAAAAAGTCTAAGGCATAAACCATTTTACCAGTATAGTAAGGTCAGAACAAAATGTGAAAAATAAAAGTATTACTTAAATAAAAAATAAATCTGTTAAAATTTGATGTAACCAATATTATTAATACAATTTATTTATTGTCAAAATCTTTGATAGTATCATGTTATATAATCAATCATATACCAATTTATATTTATGAAAAAGAGTTAAATACTTTTTCGGTTACTTAAAATCAAAGCTAGCTCAATTTTATTTAATGAATATTTCAACAAAAAATATAAAAAAATAAACAAAACAAATAATATCCCTTAAGTTACAGGTAAATAAGCAATAGGAAAATTGTATATATTTTCTACATTGTGCTCTAGTAAAAAAAAGTTTTTTTTAATAACAATTCAACTGAAAGGGAGAAAGATAAAGAATAAGGAATAATTCCTCAACTTTATGTAATATAATACACAACAAGTAATTGGTGCAGAAGAAAGATTATAAAATAAAAGGAGATAAAAGTGAATTCTACAATGAAGACCAGTATTTTGCGGGTTGAACGTCAAACTTTAGGGATGAGTTTTGTTGGGAATCCCTATGGGTAGAGAGAGAGAGAGAGACAGGAATACATAAATGGTGGTTTTATATGGAGGAGAAGGGTGAAAGAGAAAGAGTTTTATTTTATTTTTTATTTTAATCAAGCTTGAAAACCCTCAGACGAGAAAGGATATATAACTGGAGGGTAAATCAAATATGCTGAAGAGTAGTAATTAAAAATCCGTGCGCACATAGGCCCTACCTAACTTATGGTGAAGTTGTCTAGTTTGGCAGCAAAGTGGTTTGAACGTACGGATATGAAACCTAGACCCTGGAGGATGTTGGCTACTGACCAACAAGTTCTAGGGGCCACGACTGCATCGTTGCTTGCCTGGTGAAACGCAACAACAAAGCGTTTAAACATTCGAGAATCTATTTGTCTTGTGTTCTTCAGCCCTCAAGCCACCCCCAAACCCTTCCTCCTTCCCCTTCTTCTTATCCTTCCAACTCACGCATACCAACTGAGTAATATAATACGGCTAGGTTTTCGTACAGTATACCAACATCCACAAAAACTGTCACTAGCTATATCTGCCTGCTCTTTTTTCTGTGTCCACTTTGTTTCAAGATATTTTTACCACAGAACACACACTATACAGTTATTTAAATATCTAGTTAGTTTTAGTTTTAATAATAATTATCTCGCTACTTTAAGTTACTAACCCTGAAATAAAATATAATACAATTAAAATGAATAAAAATTAACTTATATTAAAAAATATATACAACTAGGCAAATTAAAACTACTTAGTAGGAATAAACCCATATTATTAAAATGAAGAGCTTGTATCTGTGTGTGTCTCTCTATCATGAACGTTTCGAGAGTTCTGAAATTTAAAACCTAGTAGCTCTGTTCATGAACATGTATACCTGTAAACCAGGATTTTAAAATTTTATTTTGAGTATTTTAAATTAATTAAAAACTTGGTGAGAAGAAATGAAATGAATAGTTTTTTCTCTCTACTTAAGCAAAGAAGAGCGCTACAAAGGGTAACAACTCAATACATTGCGTGGCTACTCCGGGAAACACCGAGTTCTTATGTTATTTATTTATTAATTGTTGTAGATTTAATATAGTTAAATCAAATAACTTAATTCTAAGATTAACATAATAGCCTGTAAATAAGGAAACCAATACGCATTTCTTCGTAGGAATATTTTTGGTAATTCAACCACTCATAAGAAAAGAAAAAAATCAATAATTTTTTTAAAAATCATGATATTTAAAACCTAACTTTGTATTATACTATTTTTTTATTTATATGAGTTCAACATTTATAAAATTACACGAATATGTTCTTAGTTGTTTATCATTTCTATCAGAATGGTCTGTATATATAATCTATATTATCTATATAATTCTGCACATTATCTCTTGTTTAACAAATTTTAAGATTTTGAAAAATTAATAATATATTTTAAATACATTTATAACAATTAATTAAATTGCTTAATTTATCAGCATGGCGTGCTTTTAAGGGTGTAGTTGTGAATTTTAGAGTTCCTAATGTCATAGACTAAGTAAGTTAGCAAGTTAAATAACTAAACATAACTTACTTAAGGGGGCCGCCTTCCTGAGCATTGGAATGCGTTACAGACGTTCAGGAAATAGGCCATGGTTAGGTAGTGTTTTATTTTTACCAAACTTAACCTAAGCCAAAATGAATAGAAAAGGTGGGAACATGCTTATCTAGTACTCTCAACCTTACATCTTGATAATCTATATATATAAAAAATGAATGAAATATCGTAAATTTGCTCAGTTTCAATGGCCATTTAAATATATTGTCACAGTTCTGAGACGAGGGTAACTACTAGATAATCCTAGATACAACGTTTCAGAAACAAATTAAGTCATTTTTTGATAAGGTCACAACAGAAAATGTAAAGATAATTGCTAATTCCTTTTGCTGTTTTGACGCGTCAAAGCTAATGCTATTCGGCCATCATGTGGCGCAGCCATATCCCCCATCTACGCTTTGGAAGTAAAGAATAGCCGGAGAAAGAAGGAAAGGCAGTTGACTCCTTGCGCATGCGCTCTTTTAGTTGGATGTCTGCCTTCGCCTTGTTTAGAGTTGAGACAACACACAGTGAGCAGGCACATTTTTAAATAATAGGTATTTAAAATGGTTTAAAATAATAATATCTGTTATAGCTTTTATTGTAAATGTATGAATAAATGTGTTTACAAACTAGTCCTGTGTTTCCGAACAGTTGTGTACGCTTGCCTTCTTATGATAGCTATTATAATTATATATTAATAACATAGAATTATATTTTTTTCGATAAACTAATACTTCTGACTTTGAACAATAACACAATCAAAAAGGGCTACCTTAAAGGGAAAAAAACTAGACTTCGACTATATGCTCACCGCAAAAAATTAGGATGGAAGAAGCGTTTTATTGATGGATCAAAGTAAGTACATACTGATTTATTAGTATAAAAATAGGCTAGTTCACTGTTCAACGGTTACGTGTTAGTTTAATTTTACCTTGTTGCTCCTATATTCAGGAGGACGGGGTTAAAATCCCGTCCGGAAGTTTAACTAAGCTAGTCCCGTGAAGTAAAAAACCATCATTTGAATTCTGTTTCTTAGATTTAAAACATTTATTTGTTTGGCCATGCCTTGGACAGTAAAAAAAACATTACATGAAGAGAAATGAGAGGGGAAAGTATATATTTACTGTACGTATACTAATTACCAACAAAGTGATAATGGACAATTTAATTTCTTAAAATATGTATAACTATATATTAAAACAAAATTTTTATTACACGCAAGATAACATTTAATTTTAATAAAGATTAATTCAGTTCTGATACGTGAAGGTTAAATCTAAAGCAATTATTATAATGCTTAGTGCCTGATTGGTTGTCTCAACTGAAAAAGTTCCAAAATCAGCTTTACAATATAAAAATATTGAGCAACATATTTAATTTATGAGTAAGTGTGAATTTACCTTTTCAATATTAAACAAAGCCCGTATTATTTGACCGTAAATATGGCAACAATTAGGGTCGTATCAAGATATAGAAGTTAGTGATATACTGTAAATTCAAGCAACTTTTTGGATGTAAACCTAAAATTTCTAATCATTACTGAGCACTATTGATTGAAAGCAAGGATTATAAACTAAGTATTGACACGTGTTTCTGAATTATTGCTTTACATGGTGGGGTTGTGTGAAGCTAGTCTCCTTCAGCCAGTAATGTACGCCTCTTAGTACGTTGTATATAAAGAACTAATTTTGAGACAGCAGGATTTAAAGCACTAATCATGCACTAAATATTGACAAATGTTTCAGGATTGGTGCCTTACATTATTATTAACACCGTGTCTTAGTACTCATTCGGGTTATACGCACTTAAGCTAATGTGTAGTTGTAGGGTGATGGTGAGATGAAATGGAGGACCTACAGTTTAACGTGGAATCCGAACCACGGTGGAGGCCTGGCATTCCATACATTCACAAGATGTCTTGTCAGAGGTGAAGGAAGGGTTTGGCAATCAGATAAATCTGTGCCGGGACCGAGGATTGAACCCCGGACCCGCAACACAGAAGTCTGACACCTTATCCCTAGACCACCAGGTCACCTAGTGCCTTAAATGTTGAGATAATCTTCACGAATCTCCACCAAGGTGCATGAGCGGTAGTTTTTTTAAATGTGAAATTTACTTTGGTTTTATACACGCTAATGCGAGAGCACTTTTTCGTATCAAATACTTCCTCGTCCCTAGTAAATTATATATTTTTTCTCTATTGTTGTTTTAATATTTAATTTATAGTTTTGTTTTCAAAAAGTAACAAAGGATTATTTTAAAACCAAAAGTGTGTTATTAAGAATGCATAAGACATTAAATTTAAGTATAATATTTTTTCACATGAGTACATAATAATAAAAATAGGGTACTGGAATATTTGTTTTAAATTTTTAAAATTAAATTGTTAGATTTTTTCAAAATTACAAGTTTTATGTTACAATAATTAATACTTGAACACGCTTGACAAAATTAGATCGTTTTATTATTTTGCATGCATATAATATGTCCTAGCAATAAAATGCTCAGGTAACTACACTTTTTGTCTGAGATTTTTGAGCTACTAGCTGAAATACAAATTATGCAAAATCTAAGGCAAAGCATAGCGATTTCCTAGATTTAACCAATTTTATACAACACGATTATATTCAATTTTCAGAATATATCTACTGGTTATAGAAAAATAACCATTTAATAAAATTATGTAATTTTTTTTTATGATTTTGATGATTGATGATCAATGACCAAATCACACAACATCATTTCGGAATTGTAAATTTGGCTTTGTGTTTTTCTGTCAGAAATTTTCAAATATACCGTTTATAGGCTTTTGATTTTGTAGTTTAATAGTATTCATAGAAAAATCATTTTCTTAAAAAGTGACCTTATTTATCCACGGAGTATGCTTTGTAAAGACAAATGACTTACATACTAACAGAGGTGGTGACAGTTCATCGAACCAGCAAAAACCTTATATGCAAAAACAGACAGAAACTATAGATTGCAAATCTATGTCTCCTTCTTCTGAAGAAAGGTGAGTTTCTAAATAATTTTATAGCGTAGACTATAATCATTTTTGTGTGCGCATAAAGCTGTTAGACATCATACGCTAGTTATTTCGTTTTCATGATCCCTAATAATATGACTGCTTGTCCAATTAAATAATAATCTCCACATTTTATATTTGACATAAGTCTACTAAATGCACCACACTCGGTGACTGAATGTGATAGAGGTTCCCAACATGGGTTCACGGGTACCTAGGGGTCTGCGAAGGCACCTGTGGGGGCCGTGAAGTAAATATAAGCCCTAGTTTTCTTAAGGGGGCCGCCTCGGTACGTGAAATAGTATCAATCGTGTGAGGAGGCCTCGTCTTAAAATTAAATGCTATGTGCTGTTTTCTTGAACTACAGCGTCTGTCTCTGTCTAATCTTATCCTCTTTATACTTTCCCCACCACCCCATGTCAGGAGAAGAAAAGCTACGGAAAGGAAACATATCTCAAGGTCAAAAGGAAGAATGCGCGGCTGATCGCCCTACAGAGTCCAGCCGTCAGCCTGTATGTTTATTTTGTGGTATTTTGCTAGCTTGAGATTCTCGTGAAGGGTTCACAAACAAGCACAATCAATTCTTGATTAGATGGTTTAACTTGTCTTGAAACTGTATAAACCGAACGGGTAGAAGGACGCGATGCTTTTAAAAAAAACAATTGTCTTGAACACACACTTTTATACATGTCACTTTATTTAGGGAAATGTGAATATTAACTATACAATAATTAATCACGTGTAGACCAAATTAATATTTTACCTCATTTAGTTGATAACAGTGGCGTCGGAACCGAGGAGTATAAGAAGTTCCATCACACGGCCCTATACACCCAACCCTCTTAGATTTATTCTATCGGAGAAAAAGGTTTAGTAAATAATTATAAATAAGGTATAGTATACATAGATAATCGGTTAATTGGTCATGTGTAACCTATTTTACACTCATAATTAATTTTAATTTTAGGTGCCTATTCAAGCTATCAGTAATTTCCTCTGATTATTCTAGCTGACAGGAAAAGAGGAAGGAAAGTTTTTGATTAAATGCACCCGTATTTGTTTAGAAAAAGGGCTGTGGATAAACTATCTTAGTATATAAACTATAAACTTTCCCACGCAGGAGGACAAAATATTTATTAATATTGGATACCTTAGCAAACTATTTTGCGTTCTACTTGGTTTATTTTAGGGGAGACTTCAATTCGATCTATAATACATACGGGTAATACGGATATATCGAATGGAGTGCTCATAGAAATAAGAATATATAGAATGAGGGCGGGGATAGGGGTGTTGGTTGAGGGGGGTTGAGTGTGGTTGTTTTAGAGCCCAAAAACAATTAAGATGTATTTCTTCATCAACAAAGTGGGGGTAGTTAGAGATCTTTACTTGAGTTTAATATTGTTTAAACAGTAAACAAGATAGAGTTACATTATTTGGCAAATTAAAAATAAAATCGTAACTCCAAATAGTTTCTGAAAGCATCCAATTTACAAAAATATGATAGTGGAAGCACACTTAAAATATCTTCTAGACGGGGGATCCAAAGTACAGAAGTCACAAGTCAATAGTCAATCCAATCTATTACTTATATAAGATTCATACTTTGAACAAAATACTTCATGAGACTATACAGACTAGACAGCGTTAAATCCAGTTGGGTATGTCTCACACTCAGGTATGGATTCAAGGGTATTGGGAATAAGGGGCTATAATCCCCCCCCCTCTTCAGCTATTTTTCAAAAATTTAATTGACGGATTGAAGGGTGCTGTGCTTCTCTGCAGAAATACGTCCAATGTGTTCGAACAAAACATGCTTCACCTTGTTTAACCTGAACCCTGGCTTTCCCGCACACTCCCCTCCTAGTTCACCACTCCTTTGTGTAATAAACAGTGTGTTATTAACTAATGATTTTATTTTCGTATTTTTACTAAAATATAGTCACCTGAATTAGGCATATTTATTTTTGACAGTTATTTTTTATATTAATTTAAAAATTATAATCACAAAGGAAACAGTGGCTATATCTAGAAATTAAAGATGGCAACCAAATCCAAGATAACAGATATTTATAACCAGTATAAGTTTAATCAGCAACTATTAGGTACAAAATATACATAAAGAGCACCATTTTGAGCTTTGGAAGTATTTTTTTTTCCGGGAGTAAAAATACTACTGGGGCACGGACCAACACTTTATTGGTTCCTAAAGGTATTGCTTTTGTTGTGTAGCCCCCGTTCCCCCCCTTGAAAAAATCCTGGATCCACCACATACCTAATTGTATTATTATATTGGGTTATTTTCAACCATTGCTTTAAGGTGATTTAACATTGATAAATAATTGCGTTGTATTTAATCTTTTATTTATCCTTCATGTTCTTCAGGAGAGGCGGGGGGGGGGGGGGGGGGGCGAAGGCTTGGACCCACTGGATCCCCTTGTGTGTACGCCTATGCTCTAGAGGGATCTTATTTTTAAAATTTGCTAGAAGAGGGTCCCTCCAACTTTATTTCAGATACAAATAATTTTAAAAAATCCAGGTGATGACTCCAAATTGATTCTAAAAACATCCGATTACCAAAAATGTCCAGGTGAGGATAATTTCAAATAGCATTTAAAGACATAAATTAACTTTTCAACTAAAGGCGAGGACCACTCCAAATGGCTTATAGAAGAATCTAAATTAAAAAAAAAATCAAAAAAAATGGAGATGACTTCTCCAAATAGCATAAAAATAATTTGATTTTCCAAATTTGGGGAGGAGGATATTTACAAATAACTTTTAGGGACATCCAAGTTTCAAAAATTTATCTTGAAGAGGGGTAGAGTAAGGTAGGAGGTGAAGGGGGGAAGGCAACTTCTCAAAAAACTCCTTTTTTGCTTACGGCCCCCACCACCCCGTTTCTTCACAAATAACGTCACGCCGCCACTGGTAGCAGACAATCCTTGCAAATGGTACAAAATGATGGTGCGTGCAGCCCTGAACTTTTTATTAATTGACCTACTATTGTCAACCAGAGAAGCTACGGCGTAGAGGTTTACAAGGGTGAAAGTTGAGAAAGTGAATTTTATAGCTAGATTTTCATAAATAAGGCATAGACTAGAATTTTTTTGATACAGTAGTGATGAATTTTTATTTAAATATATATATATATATATATATATATATATATGCATAATTTGTATTTCAGCTAGTAGCTCAAAAATCTCAGACAAAAAGTGTAGTTACCTGAGCATTTTATTGCTAGGACATATTATATGCATGCAAAATAATACAAGATCTAATTTTGTCAAGCGTGTTCAAGTATTAATTATTGTAATATAAAACTTGTAATTTTGAAAAAATCTAACAATTTAATTTAAAAAATTTTAAACAAATATTCCAGTACCCTATTTTTATTATTATGTACTCATGTGAAAAAATATTATACTTAAATTTAATTTCTTATGCATTCTTAATAACACACTTTTGGTTTTAAAATAATCCTTTGTTACTTTTTGAAAACAAAACTATAAATTATATATTAAAACAACAATACAGAAAAAAAAAAATTACAAGGGACGAGGAAGTATTTGATACGAAAAAGTGCTCTCACATTAGCGTGTATAAAACCAAAGTAAATTTCACATTTAAAAAAACTACCGCTAATGCACCTTGGTGGAGATTCGTGAAGATTATCTCAACATTTAAGGCACTAGGTGACCTGGTGGTCTAGGGATAAGGTGTCAGACTTCTGTGTTGGGGGTCCGGGGTTCAATCCTCGGTCCCGGCACAGATTTATCTGATTGCCAAACCCTTCCTTCACCTCTGACAAGACGTGTATTAATTCCAACTTGTGAATGTAAGGAATGCCAGGCCTCCACCGTGGTTCGGATTCCACGTTAAACTGTAGGTCCTCCATTTCATCTCACAATCACACTACCATTACACATTAGCGTAAGTGCGTATAACCCGAATGAGTACTAAGACATGGTGTTAATAATAATGTAAGGCACCAATCCTGAAACATTTGTCAATATTTAATGCATGATTAGTGCTTTAAATCCTGCTGTCTCAAAATTAGTTCTTTATATACAACGTACTAAGAGGCGTACATTACTGGCTGAAGGAGACTAGCTTCACACAACCCCACCATGTAAAGCAACAATTCAGAAACACGTGTCAATACTTAGTATATAATCCTTGCTTTCAATCAATAGTGCTCAGTAATGATTAGAAATTTTAGGTTTACATCCAAAAAGTTGCTTGAATTTACAGTATATCACTAACTTCTATATCTTGATACGACCCTAATTGTTGCCATATTTACGGTCAAATAATACGGGCTTTGTTTAATATTGAAAAGGTAAATTCACACTTACTCATAAATTAAATATGTTGCTCAATATTTTTATATTGTAAAGCTGATTTTGGAACTTTTTCAGTTGAGACAACCAATCAGGCACTAAACATTATAATAATTGCTTTAGATTTAACCTTCACGTATCAGAACTGAATTAATCTTTATCAAAATTAAATGTTATCTTGCGTGTAATAAAAATTTTGTTTTAATATATAGTTATACATATTTTAGGAAATTAAATTGTCCATTATCACTTTGTTGGTAATTAGTATACGTACAGTAAATATATACTTTCCCCTCTCATTTCTCATCATGTAATTTTTTTTTACAATCCAAGGCATGGCCAAACTAATAAATGTTTTAAATCTAAGAAACAGAATTCAAATGATGGTTTTTTTTACTTCACGGGACTAGCTTAATAAACTTCCGCACGGGATTTTAACCCCGTCCTCCTGAATATAGGAGCAACAAGGTAAAATTAAACTAACACGTAACTGTTGAACAGTGAACTAGCCTATTTTTATACTAATAAATCAGTATGTACTTACTTTGATCCATCAATAAAACGTATCTTCCATCCTAATTTTTTGCGGTGAGCATATAGTCGAAGTCTAGTTTTTTTCCCTTTAAGATAGCCCTTTTTGATTGTGTTATTGTTCAAAGTCAGAAGTTTTAGTCTATCGAAAAAAAATATAATTCTATGTTATTAATATATAATTATAATAGCTATCATAAGAAGGCAAGCATACACAACTGTTCGGAAACACAGGACTAGTTTGTAAACACATTTATTCATACATTTACAATAAAAGCTATAACAGATATTATTATTTGAAACCATTTTAAACCCCTATTATTTAAACATGTGCCGGCTCACTGTGCGTTGTCTCAACTCTCAACAAGGCGAAGGCAGACATCCAACTAAAAGAGCGCATGCGCATGGTGTCAACTACCTTTCCTTCTTTCTCCGGCTATTCTTTACTTCCAAAGCGTAGATGGGGGATATGGCTGCGCCACATGATGGCCGAAAAGCATTAGCTTTGACGCGTCAAAACAGCAAAAGGAATTAGCAATTATCTTTACATTTTCAGTTGTGACCTTATCAAAAAATGACTTAATTTGTTTCTGAAAAGTTGTATCTAGGATTATCTAGTAGTTACCCTCGTCTCAGAACTGTGACAATATATTTAAATGGCCATTGAAAATGAGCAAATTACGATATTTCATTCATTTTTTATATATATAGATTATCAAGATGTAAGGTTGAGAGTACTAGATAAGCATGTTCCCACCTTTTCTCTTCATTTTGGCTTAGGTTAAGTTTGGTAAAAATAAAACATTACCTAACCATGCCCTATTTCCTGAACGTCTGTAACGCATTCCAATGCTCAGGAAGGCGGCCCCCTTAAGTTATCTTTTATTTGTATTTTCACATTATATTAAAAAAATACGCTATTCACAATTTTCTTAAAAATCTATTTTTTCCATTACTGTCAGACAATATATATATATATAATTGGTTACGTAGAATTAGTAAGTTTTTTATTTCACCCTGTTTGTCTGGGGAGGTTACGGGTTCACGGTCAATTATCATTGGCTTGAGGGAGACTGCGAAGTGGTCAAGGATGGGAACCACTCTCATAGAAGATTTATGTTTGTGTGGGGGGAAGTTCTTAGGGTTGACTTTTCTTTGCTAATTGTTAGCCCTACTAATATATTTCTAATAACAATTGGTTTCGTATATCAAATACTATTAGCCTACTACCATAAACCGGGGTAATTACGGTGAAGGAGATATTTATAGTCAGGGGCAGACTAAGGGTATTGTCACATGCAGATAATAAATCTCCCATCCCTCAATCATGGTGGTGATGATGAAATCAATCCTGAGGTATTTGTTGACGTCTACAATTTAATCAAGTTACAAACAATACCATACCATCCATTACACTAAATGGTTATATGAATAGTCATGAAACGAACTATAAATTTTGATATTTGTTAAAATTAATTATGTATCACAACAAAATTTAAAATACAAGAATTACATCCAATGATGTATTTGTATATACAGTAACATAACATATTCAAATAAATGGTACGAAACCCCGCACGGACTTTCTCGCTCTATTGTTTAAAAATGGCGATATTTACTCAAAACTTAAAATATATGTGAAACGAAATATTATACTCTAAAAAACCCTAGCATAAATTGCACTAAACTTACGTAAAACATTTTTTGAGTCACGGTTTTAAATTTTATAATTTTATTTTTAAGGAATCAATGTCCTCATTTGTATGTTTGAACCAATAAAAAAAGATTAATATTAGGTCAGCAAGGGTTTACACTTCCTATTAAAATTTCAAATTCCGGTTAAAATTTTAACATTTTATTAGGTGTTGAATATCTTCATGCCATTGCATTGCTATTAAATTCTTCATTTATAAATTTTCGCCAGTAAAAAATGTAAATATTGACTATTGAGCCTAAATGGATCAAGATCATTGCTGTACAAACATTTCTCCTAAGGGGTTTAAGGAAATATAACCTACACTTTTTGAAAGACTTACATATATTTAATTGCTCCATGGCATTGGATAATTATTGCGTTAAAACTTAAGTAGTATATCTTTACAACTATAGCTCACAAAATTGTATTAATAGGATATATTTGCTAATATCTCAGAAACTGTTGGTTTTATAAAAAATAAATGTCAAATAAAAGTTTTTTATTTCTAATAGTACTACAATTTTGTAATGAATTTAGTATCTCAAATATTTGCGGAGATACGGAAATTAACGCTTCTGTAAAGTATCTTAAAAGTCATTTTCCTGGGAAAATTAAAATAGCTAATTTATTTATAATCCTAATCAACGCTTGGATACGAATTTTAATCAAAATCGTTAGAGCAGATTTTGAGAAAACCTTTTTTTCCTCTTTACGTCCTTTACAAAACTACTCTTAATTTTATGTTGTAATAGACACACAGATTAACGGCATTACAAAGAATATATTTTAGGGTTCGGGGGGTCATGAGAAGTCGACATCCATCAAAATTTCAGTTTAGATTCTTTTTTACGTTCGCAATACTTAAACTTTAGTGTTCGAAAAGTTAAATAATATATATATTCACGTATAGCTTGGAAGTTATTGATTTTATAAAAATATGTTTCCAATAAAATACTTGAATTATAAATAGACATACATATTTGTAATGATAAGTAATTTTTTATCTCAAATAGTTTAAGAGATATGATAAAAAATTATAATTTACGCTTCAGACCGGAGCCCTTAAAGTCATTTTGTCGATATATTGAGAGTAGCTATTTTGTTTGAAATATTCATTAATATTTAAAAATGAAATTTAATCAAAATCGTTAGAACCGATTTTGAGAAAATCAACTTTTTCTCTTGTTTACCTTCAGTAAACTACCCTTAATTTTAGGGGTAGTTGTCCAATTCCAAAAATGCCTCGGGGAAACCCTATGAAAACCCTAGATACCAAGTTTAAGCTCGGTCGGTAAAATAGTTTAGGCTCTAATTGGAGGTATAAATAGACAAACAGACGGAATTCAAAAACCATTTTTTCGGATTCAGGGAGTCATGAAACGTCAAGATTAATCAAAATCTCGAGTTAGATTTTTTTGACGATCACCATACTTTTTCTACCTGTAAGATGGAGAGAAAGTAAAAATATATATAAATACTATAAAAACAGTATTTGCCGTAATTATTGCAAGCTACTAAATTTCGCCTACGGCAACTGCCCTGAGCGTCCACTTGTTTCTCCTGCACCTTAGTCCACCCCTGTCTATAGTACAATTTTAGGAAAGTCTTTTTAAGATCTACCATATATATATATTTAAATAAAAATTCATCACTACTGTATCAAAAAAATTCCAGTCTATGCCTTATTTATGAAAATCTAGCTATAAAATTCAATTTCTCAACTTTCACCCTTGTAAACCTCTAGGCCGTAGCTTCTCTGGTTGACAATAGTAGGTCAATTAAAAAAAAGTTCAGGGCTGCACTCACCATCATTTTGTACCAGTTGCAAGGATTGGCTGATACCAGTGGCGGCGTAACGTTATTTATGAAGAAACGGGGTGGTGGGGGTCGTAAGCAAAAAAGGAGTTTTTTGAGAAGTTTCCTTCCCCCCTTCACCTCCTACCTTACTCTACCCCTCTTCAAGATAAATTTTTGAAACTTGGATGTCCCTAAAAGTTATTTGTAAATATATCCTCCTCCCCAAATTTGGAAAATCAAATTATTTTTATGCTATTTGGAGAAGTCATCTCCATTTTTTTAATTGTTTTTTTTAAATTTAGATTCTTCTATAAGCCATTTGGAGTGGTCCTCGCCTTTAGTTGAAAAGTTAATTTATGTCTTTAAATGCTATTTGAAATTATCCTCACCTGGACATTTTTGGTAATCGGATGTTTTTAGAATCAATTTGGAGTCATCACCTGGATTTTTTAAAATTATTTGTGTCTGAAATAAAGTTGGAGTGACCTTCTTCTAGCAAATTTTAAAAATAAGATCCCTCTAGAGCATAGGCGTACACACAAGGGGTTCCAGTGGGTCCAAGCCTTCGCCCCTCCCCCCTTTCTCCTGAAGAACATGAAGGATAAATAAAAGATTAAATACAAAGCAAATATATGTGGTGGATCCAGGATTTTTTCAAGGGGGAGGGGGGGCTACACCACAAAAGCAATACCTTTAGGAACCAATAAAGTGTTGGTCCGTGCCCCAGTAGTATTTTTACTCCCGGAAAAAAAAAATATTTCCAAAGCTCAAAATTGTGATCTTTATGTAACAAGGTGAAGTATGTTTTGTTCGAACACATTGGACGTATTTCTACAGAGAAGCAGAATCCTTCAATCCGTCAATTAAATTTTTGAAAAATAGCTGAAAGGGGGCGGGGGGGGATAATATCCCTTATTCCCAATACCCTTGAATCCATGCCTGAGTGTGAGACATTCCCAACTGGATTTAACGCTGTCAAGTCTGTATAGCCTCATGAAGTGTTTTGTTAAAAGTATGAATCTTATATAAGTAATAGATTGGATTGACTATTGACTTGTAACTTCTGTACTTTGGATCCCCCGTCTAGAAGATATTTGAAGTGTGCTTCCACTGTCATATTTTTGTGAATTGGATGCTTTCAGAAACTATTTGGAGTTACGATTTTATTTTTAATTTGCCAAATAATGTAACTCTATCTTGTTTACTGTTTAAACAATATTAAACTCAAGTAAAGATCTCTAACTACCCCCACTTTGTTGATGAAGAAATACATCTTAATTGTTTTTGGGCTCTAAAACAACCACACTCAACCCCCCTCAACCAACACCCCTATCCCCGCCCTCTTTCAATATATTCTTATTTCTATGAGCACTCACTTCGATATATCCGTATTACCCGTATGTATTATAGATCGAATTGAAGTCTCCCCTAAAATAAACCAAGTAGAACGCAAAATAGCTTGCTAAGGCATCCAATATTAATAAATATTTTGTCCTCCTGCGTGGGAAAGTTTATAGTTTATATACTAAGATAGTTTATCCACAGCCCTTTATCTAAACAAATACGGGTGCATTTAATCAAAAACTTTCCTTCCTCTTTTCCTGTCAGCTAGAATAATCAGAGGAAATTACTAATAGCTTGAATAGGCACCTAAAATTAAAATTAATTAAGAGTGTAAAATAGGTTACACATGACCAATTAACCGATTATCTATGTATACTATACCTTATTTATAATTATTTACTAAACCTTTTTCTCCGATAGAATAAATCTAAGAGGGGTTGGGTGTATAGGGCCGTGTGATGGAACTCCTTATACTCCTCGGTTCCGACGCCACTGTTATCAACTAAATGAGGTAAAATATAAATTTGGTCTACACGTGATTAATTATTGTATAGTTAATATTCACATTTCCCTAAATAAAGTGACATGTATAAAAGTGTGTGTTCAAGACAATTGTTTTTTTTAAAGCATCGCGTCCTACTACCCGTTCGGTTTATACGGTTTCAAGACAAGTTAAACCATCTAATCAAGAATTGATTGTGCTTGTTTGTGAACCCTTCACGAGAATCTCAAGCTAGCAAAATACCACAAAATAAACATACAGGCTGAAGGCTGGACTCTGTAGGGCGATCAGCCGTGCATTCTTCCTTTTGACCTTGAGATAGGTTTCCTTTCCGTTGCTTCTCTCCTGACATCTTCTGGTAGATATGGGTTGGTGGGGAAAGTGTAAAGAGGATAAGATTAAACAGAGACAGACGCTGTAGTTCAAGAAAACAGCACATAGCATTTCATTTTAAGACTAGGCCTCCTCACACGATTGATACTATTTCACGTACCGAGGCGGCCCCCTTAATCAATTTATTTTACATCCATTACTGACTCTAGCCTGTGGTCCAGGCCTGTTTTTTTAAAGTCATGTATTTTTAACTACTGGCTGGCTAGGCCTGTCGTAGCTTCATATGCCTTATAATCTAACTTAAGACTAGTACATGCACAACATCCAGTCACCACCCGTTAATTTATCATTGTGAACGTGTAAACCCACATTTCACCAATCATACATTTTTTAGCCATGCCGGGAATTGAGCCCGAGACTCTTAACTCAGTAAAAAGACACGCTAATTATTGAGCTAAGTTGACGGATAACCTACTTAATCTACGTATATTTAATAATTTAATATAACTATACATTAATATTACAGAAAATGCTTAATATTAAGTAACCTACGCGTATAACCCGAACGGGTAGTAAGATGCGGTGCTAATAATAATAATAATAATAAGTAACCTAGGTAACGTACTCAGATTTATCTTATCTTTATTTCGTCGGTGACCTGGTGGTCTAGGGGTAAGGTGTCAGACTTCTGTGCTGGGGGTCTAGGGTTCAATCCTTTGTCCCAGCACAGATTTATCTGATTGCCAAACCCTTACCTTCACCTCTGGCAAGACTTGTATTAATTACAACTTGTGAATGTGGGGAATGCCAGGTCTCCACCTTGGTTTGGATTCTACGTTAAACTGTAGGTCCTCCATTTCATCTCACAATCACCCTACCATTACACATTAGCCTAAGTGCGTATAACCCGAATGGGTAGTAAGACGTGATGCTAATATTAATAATAATAATAATAATAATAATAATAATAATAATAATAATAATAATAACAAAGTACCAATACTTTTTTACAAATAACAACCAGTTTCTTACTATTTATAGTTATTACTTTTGTTGTGAAAATTAAAATAATATAAAACGGCTCTTAGTGTATATATAGATATCCTGATTAGGAGTAGTTAGCCAAGGAACTGTTGATTGAATACACAACTAGTTTTAATACACAATTATCAAGGTTTTTATCCAGATTCAAAAAACACTTCTCACAATCTTGTAAATTAATACTAGATTAGATACTTCCTTCGGACTTGCATATTCACACAAATGGTAAAAGGATGAAAAGTGTATGCTTTTATAGGAACTGTATCCAAATTTGAACGTAAAACGAGTGGAAAATATTTTAGAAAAAAACACCCTAAGTAACCCAAGCTGATATAAGATCATTCCTTCACCCTCCCCCTCATGGGCCAATCAGATAATACTAGAATGATGCATTCACCTTCTTGCTCACCGGTATGAATATATTTACTACTCCAGTTATTATAAGTTTTCTTACTAATCTGGTAAGAGTATTTGAATATTTAGGAAAAAAAATTGTAAATTATTAGTTTATTAATTTTATATAAAATATGATTGTATGATACTAAAATTGATGCCAAGCAAGTTTGTGCTACTCTTTGTTTTCTGTGCTTTCTTAACATCTTATCTAAAAGATGGCTACTTAAATGTAACTTAATGAAATTTGGTTTTTAGCAAAACGTCAAACATAAGAATCATAAACTATTTATTTAAATGCTACGTGTATAGATATTGTTACAACATGGATTAATCTAACTACATGCGTGACTGGGGATGAAAAAGGTGGAATATATATATATATATATATATATATATATATATATATATATATATATATACGGACGTATGATATATATATATATATATATATATATATATATATATATATATATATATATATATCATACGTCCGTGGAGTGAAAAACCATTTTGTGAAATACATTTCCCAGCTCTCTATGCCGGGATCTAAACACAAACCTCCCATTCATTGGCAATCCAATATATTTGAAAGTGAAGCTTTACACCATGTCACTATCGATGTAGGGGGGAAAATTATTATTCCAAATGGTAAACATTATTTGAGTAGCTTAAAATGAATGTACGTGCATTAGTGTTGAGAAAGGATGGCGAAGTCTCAAGTGTGATTACGGTCCCTTCATTTCCCCTCAGTACATGACCACCTAAGATTCGAACTTTGACCTCACTCATAGTCAGAGGAGGCCATAACGATGCTAGCGCCTTAGACAGTTCAGACATTGCAGTGAGTTAAGGCAACACCCTCCAAATATAAACCGCATGTAACCGGCGGGTGTTAGGCTGTCTTTGATGGGCTTGTATAAACCATCCTTTAAAATGATCACTTTATTATTTTTTTAATTTTTATTGCCACATATGAATAAATAAATAAAAATTATGTTTTCTATTCATCATACAAAATTATGTTATCAAACATGTTATCCTTAAATAAAAGGGTATAATGCATTGCATTTTATAAATAAAATTCATTTTAAGAAGTGTGATACGATTAGTTAGGAGAAGAAATATTATTTATAAGCTCATATTTAGAATTCCTAAAAAAGTCCCATGATGTACAAATAAATATCAAAGCCCATTAAGATGTAAAGATAAGAAAATTCAGTTAGTAGTTGATACTGATAAATTTCCATTCAATAAGCTATAGCAATTTATTATTCCTTTAAACGCAGCAACATAATCTATACCATTTTTTCCTTTATTAAACTCTTTTTACGCTTGTAAATTGTTTTTAACACCATTCTTATTGAATATTTTATCATAACTGGGTTTCTATAAAATGCGGATATCAACGTCATAATGTAGATGTCAAGATGCAAAAAGAAATGAATATTTTACGATAGAAATGAAAAGGTTATAAAAGATTTACGCAAAGCTTATCCACGTTAAGGTTTTGAATATAAGATGAAAATAGAGACACACTTGTTGATATTTGATGTATTAACGTGAATGTACTAAATTTAAAAGCAAAAGAAAAGGATGATAATATTCTTGAAGTGAGAATTTATGTTACTTAAGGGTGCCTACTAATATTCTATTAAAGTTGAAATCTCATCGCTTTCAAACGATAAATTTTAAGTATGAAAAGAAATAGATACATAGTTTTACGTTATAAAGTGTTAAGGGCGCTAGGTTTAAGAGGCTACTTTCTCGAAATTTCATAACGATTGAATTAAAAGAATGAAATTACTTTAATGACACATGAAATTTTTTCTGCCTTAATATTGTTTTGTTAAAGTGTATAGGCCTATATTTAGTTGTATGACATATTCTAAAGACTAACCAATATACCATTCATATATTACTATAATTTGCCCCACTTTTTACTACCTCTTGGGTCATTCGAATTTAAGAAAACAATTGGTTATGGTAAAAAGATGGTAGAAATTAAAGAACATCTATCCCAACTCTTAGAAGGAGGGAGGGAACATATTTAGGAAAAAAAAACTTTGTACTCCCCACTGGGATTCAAACTCAAACTTATGGAATACCAGTAAATCAGACTAGACTATTGGAAATAGTTATACAAGCCTGTGGTTATCATTTAAAAAGCAATAAATTTCTATTTTTTTATGGCCGTATCTTACTACACGTTCGGATTATACACTTATGTACTAATATTACGCTAATGGTTTTATCATTTATGAAGGATATATTAGAAGAATTGCACCCGCATTTGCTTGGATGGTGGACAACCATTATAGAAAAATCAACCTAGCTACTCATAAGCGAGATTTGACCTCAATCTCCCCCATCATCGGAAGTTAGAGTAGAGTGTTAGACCATGTGGTCACCGAAAAGGGTTTTCTTTATGTTATTCGGTTGATTGTATGGGGAGCTGAATTGTATCTTCCTGGAAGAGAGTCTCTTCGAGGAGGTACAAATCAGGCTTTTGGAGATATAATTCCGATTTTTAAAAGAGATTTTAATTCAGGATTTTCATTTGAGCTGTTTGTGGCAAAAGTATCGGAAGAGAGTCTCTTCGAGGGGATACAATTCAGTCACCTCGATTGTACAAACGCCAATATAAAGCCATTCAGATTCACAACTGGCTGTGCTATCAAGCAATGCACATATATAAACAGTAGCGTGCCAGATAGAGGAATACATTATACTGGTGAAGCTTTTGTGACGTCCTTAGTGCATAAGTCAGTGTGTTACATAGAAATATATAAACTAAATCGTTAAAAATTAAGTCATCTTTTATTAATTTAAATAATACTTAACATTTAAAATAAAAAAATGTCCAATTAAAGTTATTATTTTATTTGTCCAGAAAAAAAGCATTTTAAAATCATAACTGCTGTGTACTGGGTGACGTTATCAATGTCATTATCAAATTCCTACAAGTGCGCTACCTTCTATTCTCATTAAAATTTGGGCTTACTAATAGTTAATTAAACAGTAGAGTTTGCTCTTAATTTCGACCCAAAGCATTTTCATACTATGAGTGAAGAATGGACCCTGAACACCGAACAAATCCTATATTTGCTCAGTGGTAGAGGATTTACACATTAATACAAGGGTTTTGATTCGATTCCCCTGTCTAGTTTTAATTTTTAAAATATACTTATCATTTTAAATGTGCTAATGTTATTTTTTATTTTCAATAGTATGCCTCATTTACAATATCAATCAGGGTCATTGCCTGATATAATCCGTCTAGAATAATATTTTCTTTATAAGATCTACAACGGTAATAGAAGCTAGTAAAAAGTGATTGATGCCTCACTTTTATCTAGGGTACTTAGTATCATTGAAAGTCAAGGCGTCTGTTGTGTCGGATAGAACTACAGCCCTCTGGGCATAAATTGAAACAATGCATACAATAACTCAGGTGCGTTGTCGCCTTTTCTGATGTTTCCCTAAGTTTTTTTTAAAAGGGAAAAGGGAAAAAAAGGGAGTCAATAGCTTAACCCTATAAATTTTTATTTTGAGTATATAGTAATGGGAAAAATTTTGATAATCTTTTAAATGAAAAAAAATGCTTTGGTTGAACTATTTTTGGGAATATTTAAAGTATAATGGAAAATAAAAAGGCATGAGATTATTTTTGCAGATTCTATAAAAAATAAAAGTTTGTAAGAATTAATAATATATCTTTAATAAGTACTTTTTTTATGATTTTTAA